>BGNK01002974.1:0-12959 GCA_003297005.1 Symbiodinium sp. clade A Y106 | reverse complement strand
CTCTACCACATCGAGGGTTTCCCGCCGAACTTCCCTGGCATTGGCAAGCGATCTGCTGACCTGGCCCAGCAGTTCACCCAGGTGGAGTTGGGGGAGCTTTTCTCCAAGCTCAAGACCGAGTCCTGGTCAAGGGCCTCCGTGGAACGTGTCTTGGAGGTGTACCAGATCTACAAGAGACAGCTCGCCCAGGAGAAGTTGCTGGCTGCCCCCTTCAACACGAACCGTCGTGGCGTCGGCCACAGTAGCCTGGGGCAGCTGGACCCAGGCCAGTCAGAGGCCACACTCATGTGCCCCAACTGCTTCTGTCATTAGCAGCACGTGGATAACAAAGTCGAGGGCAAGTGCAAACTTTGCCATCAACGTGTCGTTGCAGTGGACAAGGGCCCCCCCTCGGCGGAGATCAAGCTGGGCTCCTCTACCTGGCGTATGTTCTGTGGCCCCAATGGGGTTTCGTGGCGCACGGACGCAGATGAGGCAACGAAGGAGGCCGCCGCTGTGGACATTGGTGCCTGGGCGCAGCCCCCCCCCAAGACCACGGACAACAAAGCGCTTTGGCTTTGCCGACAAGGTGCCTATGGCCCTGAGGCTCAGCCTAGCCCACACGGTCGCCAGCCAACCATTCAACGAGGCGAGGTTTGCCTGTATACGAGGATGCCGGCGACCGCCCTCACATCCGGGAAGATTGGCAGCCCAGCCAAGAGACGCGAGCCTTCCACCCGGAGCTGGCCGCGGCGCTGGAGATCAAGAAGAAGTCGGCGGGGCCGGTGGACCAACGGGACCACAAGGAGACAGAGGCCGAGCTCCTTGACAGGATCAACCCCCAGCTCGTTGTAATCACCCAGGTGCAGACGGGGGCCCAGGGGGTGGATGATGCCAAAAGGGGCTGCGATCCTGCGTCACCTGGACACGGAGAACTTGACGAGTTCCTACCGGCCCAGACTTCCCTGGAGCAGGCCAAGGCGGTAAACCAGGTTCCAAAGCCCTCCGACCAGTGGCCGATGCCATTGACGCCTGGGGACCCCGACTCCGAGCCGCCCTGGAGATGAACGTCTTCAACCCGGAGGCCCCGCTCAAAGAGATGGATCTGGACGACATCGAAGCCCTCAAGGACAGGTACCTCAACACGAAGTTCCTCCTCGGCCAGAGTCGCAATCCCTTCTCGGCCTCGCTGCTCAAGGAACTGCCCAGCATTGCAGCGCTGCAGCGCGAAGGCGAGAGGGTGGCCCTGGACTCCGGAAGGGGGACGTCGTCCACAGGTCCTGAGGAGCGAACGCCAGAGGCAGTCCCGGGGGTGCCGGTGGGCTCGGTGGAGCACCAGATTCTCAGGCTCAAGAGGATCATCGAGCTGCACATGGGCGAGCAGAGAATGAGCGGAGGCAAGCGGAAGAAGTCCAGAGAACCGCTGGATGCGCCCTCCTGGGCGAAGCCTCTGCCACCCGCGGAGAGTTGCTGGCCCTCACGGAGGATCTCCAGACCCAGATCGCGGCGGGCCACCCCCCCACTCGAGAAAATTGTAGGACCTTTCCATGCCAAAGGAGACGGCGGCGACTTTCACTGGAGAAAGGAGGTGCAGACGTGGGACCTGGTTAGCCTCTTCTCCAACTTTGGCCATTCCTACACGGCCCGGCATTTGTATGCAGTCTGGAGCCACCTTCCGATCACGATCATGGCCACAAGAGGGGGGCAACAAACAACCAGCGCAGGGATGACTACCGTGCGCTTCAGAAGGAAGCCAAGGAATTTGTGCTCCTGCACGACCTGCCCCAGCCAGCCAACGATATGGAGTGGAAGCAGCTCTACCGTGAAATGGGGGCCTTTTTCGCCGCTAAGGTGTTCATCAATCGGACCCCGCAGGTTGTGCTCGACTTGCCGGTGGCCGACATCCACGAATTTAAGTCGCACATGCGGCTCCGCGCGGTTTGCGACGAGCGGATCACCCTCCCTCTGAAGGCCTTCCGGGACTTCCCCGACATCTACAGCTCGCTCTCTTCTTCGTTGGGCCAGGATGCGGCTGTGGAAGTGAAGATGGCCTGGCGTTGCAACACGGAGCAGTGGTGGACAGCCCGCCTCAAGCCGGAGTACGCTGGGCCCCTGTACCGCAAGCTCGGCTACCCGAGCTACTTCCAGGAGCTTCAGGTTGGGGAACTGGACTCCGCAGTGAAAAGATCCTGGACCCCAATGCTTCGGAGCAGGAGAGGGCGCTGCCGCCCATCACTCCTGACAACGTCTCCTCTATCGCCTCCGACTCCTTCAAGCGCCAGCTGTGCGGGGACAAGAAGGCGCACGTGTCTTGGGCGCGGATGGAATGCGGTTTGGTCTTGTGAGTTCGGTGAGCCCCTGGGAGATTGTTGACAAGAAGAAAGGGAAGAGAAGGGGCGGCTACGTTTGCCGCCATTGCCGGGGCTTTTGGCGCTCGAACAGGGGTGCCAGCAGGTTCCTCTTGCTGACCGGAGAGCGCCGTGGGAAGTCGGGTCCAAGGGACCGCTCCCTCAGGGTGAACCCCAACCTGAGCTCCAGGCTCCGCTTCAGCAAGACCAACCACATGGCCCGACCTGATTTGGTCGGTATTCCTCTCCGGGTCCGGCCAGCCTGAGTGGCCCTACCAAGGACTGATGAAGGGTGGCCCTCTCCTTAGGTGCCTTTGGCCCTGAGGGGGGGAACCCCCTGCCCAGGCCACGGGCTGACACCAAGGTCTTTTGTTCTCTTTGAACCACCGCCCCCGTCAGACCTTTTTTTTTGGTGAGTTGCGCAGAAGAAACGGGTTGTGTCGGCTGCTGCTCTCGTGAGGGCACCGGACCATCTCCAGTCTGCTCTTTTTTGAACATCCCCTTGCAGTCGGATGGCGAAATCCTGTCCGGGGTATGAACAGGTTGATGTGACACGCCCGGGGGGCCAGGCCATTGTGGTCGTTGCCGCCCTCGGCCAGAACTTGACCTTGTGCTAGCAATTTCAGGGGGCAAGCCCCGTCCGGTGGTCATGTCCTACCGTCCTACCAAGGTCTTTCAGATTATCATGGAAACCTTCCTTCTCCCAGTGGCAGGCCAGATCCCGCCATGCTATCATGCCCCCCGGGACCACGGTCATCTCCCTTGCCCTAAAAGGCGAGTTCATGGACCTTTTACGCTAGGTTTCGCACTCTCGGGATGAGATGTCTATATCCTAGGTCCTAGGAGGAACTCAGGCGCCTGGGCTTCACCTCCATACCTTGGAAGGAGTCCGATGTTCGCATGCTCCTCAATACACTCAGGGATCGGGAGGTCTCACCCCACAAGCTCCAGCAGGTGTGGGACACTCTCAAGTGGTTCAGTAAAAAGTTCGGATTGCTTGCGATCGATGNTGCTCCTCAATACACTCAGGGATCGGGAGGTCTCACCCCACAAGCTCCAGCAGGTGTGGGACACTCTCAAGTGGTTCAGTAAAAAGTTCGGATTGCTTGCGATCGATGAGATCTTTCGGCTCACAGAGAAGAAGAAGTCTCTCTCGGAGTCCCTCAAAGCTCAGGTACCTTCTAAGGCTTTTGTGATACAGATGGAGGAGACGGCAGCCCGGTCCCTTCCGAGAACGGCCGACTCGAGGATTGACCTGATGGATTCCTTCATTTGTGGCATAGCCAGGTTCCAGATATTCACCAGTGCGCGCTTCAGTGACCTGCAGCACACAAGCCCGGACACTCTTAGGGTCACTTCCACTGAGGTGGAGCTTGAGGCCTGGCAAACCAAGACCCACTCCGCGGTGGTCGTCAAGAAAAAGCCGGTCCCCCTCATCTGCCCTAAGTTCTCCTTCTCTGGCAAGGATTGGTGGACGCCTTTGATCCACTTGGCGCAAACTCTCCACCACACCTATGTTCGATGGCATGGACTACCTCATCCCCACTGTGGGCAAGGACTACGATGGTTTCATTGCCAGGCCGGCGACCTCGGAACGCGCCCTTAAGTGGTTGCGCGCTGCCCTAGCGCGACACTGGATAAGGACCTCTGGATCGACTTGACCTGGCACTCCTTTCGCGTCTTCATGCCGGGCTGTGCTTTCCAGGCCCAGATTCCACGTGAGTTTCGGCAATACTTGGGCAACTGGATGGCTGAAAGCACTGCGGATGTTTACACCCGCGCAAAGAGGAATGTGGTATGCTCCATCTGGGAGCAGGTGACCTCCTGCATGGACAAGTTGTACACCAAGGGGAACCGCGCAGCCAAGATCGACCTGGTCCACGACGACCCGCAGGACGCTCAGCAGGGGGCTGCGCCCGGACACTTCCTCTCCCACCTCCGCGGCCAAACCTCCTCCCTCAGGTGCCCTCGGCCCTGACATGGGGGAAGGGGCCGCCCCGCGTCCAGCTGGGAAGTGACGTTGATCCCAAGTCTTACTATCACTGGGTCCCTTGTCCCCAGTGTCGGCTACACAGACGGTAGACACCGGCAGAACCAGTGACAGGGCGGTCCAGATCTCCGATGACAGCGAGGTTGAGCTCGTACAGGTGGAGGCGAGTGAGGCTGCTGGCAGTGCTCGGTACAGGGGTTTGGCCACACAGCCACCCAAGCCCAAACCGATGCCTCGGAAGCTGCGAGAGGTCGCAGGGGCTTCCTCGTCGAGTTCATCAGCCCAAGGATTGACACTGGTCACCGCGGAGGAGGAAGCCGACATTGCCAGGTGTGATCGAGGGCCCGCAGGTGTCGTGGCCCACTCTAGTTGACCCTGGCATGGAGTCGTCAGAAGGCCCGAGCCCTGAGAGTTGTGGCTGGCAACCCACTATGGATAAGATTGAGGCTCTCAGCGCGATTTTTGAGGGAGGACTCCAGTGAAACAGCCTCCTCTGGCAGCCTCACTGACGACTCCGTGGACACGGCTTCGGAAGCAGACAAGGTCACCTACCGTGACCTGGACAAGGCCCTTGCTTCGAAGGACCGTCATCCTCCGGCTGTGGTTGTCCTGTGCCGTCCATCCTGCGGCGTTGGCTTCTTCCTGGACGGCACAGTCTGGGCCTGTTTTGAGGTAGAAGAGGGGGGTCCCAGAAGCCCAGGTGCCGTAGGCCCTGAGGGATGGGACCCTCCTCCTTTTGCTGACAGCTTTGGAGCACTATAGTCGGATCTCGACCGCAAAAAGGAGGGCTTGCATGCATGGTTTTGGTGTGCCATTTTCATGCGGATTTCTGACATTAACTACTTGCGTGAGCTTGCCGATTTGCAAGGGTTATGTCAGGAGACGTCCGCCAAAATGGCTTATGCCATTTTGGCTCAAGACTGTGGACCGTGGGTCCTTCAAAATTTCACCTGCCCACCCAAACCCATGGCGGCCAATGTCGCCTTGGCGAAGCCCCCTGAGGCGATCCCTGATGCTTACTCTCAGGACATTGCGAGTCTCCACTCCTCGGTGGCGACGCTGTTTGCTAGGAAGCAGATCCCCCTACTCGGTGCAAGCTGCCATCGCCAAGGACGGCTATATCACTCTGGAGGACATCGCAGACCGTTGGGATGATGCCGCTGCGGCCAGAACCAACGGACCGAGGGTCTTAGGATTCGATCCGGAAACAGCGGCTTCACGGAGCAAAGCAGCGCTTTCACTGCCATGCGTCTGTTCCAGGCGATCAAGGCGGCAAAGGATATGACCAAGAACATCTATGCGCCTCGTTCATGTGTTACCCCTGGCCAAGGGACCTCGGAGCGTTCAGGACTGGAGGTCCTCTGTGATAGGCAACAGCTTCTCACGGAATGGGCCAAGGAGCCGGGCTTGCCCAAGCCTAAGCTAGAGGCACAGGGGAGCGATGCCCTTCTCAAAACACAGTTCCGCTTCTGCTCCAAAGGTGAGTTGGGTTTCATCAACGCCAAGTATATCGTCAGTGCTCTCCCTGAACTGGAGGAGAAGCCGTTCAAGACCAGACGCAAGGTCACGGTTGATGGCTGGGACAAAGAGGAGGAGGAGGAAGAACGCAAGCTCCCCACCACCCGACGACATCAGGATGGGATGCATGGAGTCTTTCGGAATAACCTGGCCATGTGTCTCTTGGCTTTCCCCCAATTCACACAGTTCGATGTCTCTAAGCATGACCTTGATGACTGGTGTGACTGGTTCTGGGGTCCGGACATTGCAGGTCGGACCCCCCCCTCCCTCGGAGAAGACTCTGCTTTACGCAGAGAGAAACGCCTGGAGATCCATTCACAACCTGGTCTTCGAAGGCAAGTCGCTTAAGGAAGCAATGCTTGAGGTCCGTTCGGATGCTCTTTTCTGGACCCGCGAAGTCTAGGAAAGGGTCCCCAGATCCGTCTGCAAAAGGCGAGAAAGGCAAGTACTTCCAGAAAGGCCTCGGCAAGAGCACGTGGAAGGGCAAGTCCACGTGGCATGTCTACCAGCCCCGCCTCAAGCAGAACTCCAAAGGAAAGGACTCCCCCACGAAGAAGGGAGAATTGAAGGGGAAGGGTAAAGACGCATGGCGTGCGAATTGGTCCAGGAACAATCCCAAGGGCACCCCTTTCTGCCGTGATTACCGCATCAAGAAGCAGTGTGCCGGCAACTGTGGGCGCTCCCACAACTGCCCGGTGACCAAGGATGGTTGGGTGTGCAACGCACCTCCGAATGAGCACAGCCCTGACGCCTGCCCCTACAGGTGAAGTCTCCCCTATCCAGGCGCCTTTGGCCCTGAGTCCAGCTTGGAGAGGACCTGCGCTGTTAGGTGCCCTCGGAGGACGGGATAGGTCACGATCCCCTCGGAAACAGCCGCAGCCCACCGTGGCAGCACAAGTGGTGCAGAAGCCTGCCGATAGTGGGCCCTCGGATGACAGGCCTTTTTCTCTTGGGTCATGGATTGAGAGCCACTATCCTTACACCTTACCAATAAGCTGCTCCCTGGAATGGCTCCAGGGAGTTGCGGGACGTCTGGTTGAGCACCGACCCCTCCTCTGGCAAGGTACCTGGGGATGCCATCGTCCTGCCCTTCGCAGGCAGGGATGATGCCTCCTCTGTGGAATCAATCTTGCACGCGCAAGCCCCAGAACTCTCTCCTAGAGTCCTTGCGTTTGAGTCCTCACGGAGACCGGACGGCAAGGGAGAGTCTCTTGCTCTTAAGGTTTCTTCTGTTATCCTGGCTGGCCATCAAGGCGGCCACCCTCCACGAAGAATCGCAGCGCCTGTGTTTCCTGGAACTTGCTGAGGATCCGGCGAGATGTGCCACCTCCCCTTCCAGGAGACGCTGCTCATCGGCCTGGGCTACCCTGGCCCTCAAGGCTTGGACAAAGGACCTTCTGCTTTCTGAGTTGCATTTTGACCTTTGTCTTTGCTGTTGTAGCAAGCCGTCCCACGGGCAGTGACCAATCTCCCCCTCGGGGATTGGAATGGCAAGATGTGTGTTCACTCGGAACACCCCAAGGCAGTGATACAGGACTTAGCGGTCACCCGTCGCCCTGAGGCTATGTTGCAGGCAATTGCCACCTCGCTGGTGCGCACGCTTCCTCGGTTCGCATGGTGCAACCCGAAACAGCCACCCACGGTGCGCCTACAGATCAATTGGATCCCTCTCTGGGACTGGAGCGTCCTCGCTGGGCGGCTCAAGGGGCAGCACCCGAAGGGGCGGCTGTGCATCCCTCCCTACCCTCGCTGGGAGGGCAGCGTCTTGAGGCTGGGTTTCCTGGTGCAGGTACCCATGCCTCCCATGCCGGCGATCAGTTGCGCACAGCGGCCCAGTTGGTAGGGTCTGATCGGCCTTCGACGCTTCCACTGTTCGAAAAGCTGTCCCTTAGGACGCAACCATGAGGGTTGCCCACGGTTTTAAAGTTAGACCTCTCCGTGATGGAGGAGGAAAGACCTCGCCAGGTCGCGTCCCTCCGCATAAGAGAATAGGTCCCTATGCGTCCCCCTGACCAGGTTCATCAAGCGCAAGGCCCTGCCCTTAGTCTCGGATTTCGCGGCCTCAACGGCCGCTGGTGCAAAGCAGCATCCAATTCCCGGAAACGGTATTTAAGGAGATCCGTGAATTCATTCTGCCGGAGCATTCTCAGCCTGCCGCAAGACAGCCATCCTTTTTGGATGTAATCCGTAAGCTGCCCTGGGATATTCAAGATGTGGACTCAGACTACCCTGAAACCCTCAAGGAGGGGGTTCCACTGGGGGTGGACACTCCTACCCTCCAGTCTCCTGGTGTTTGGCGACTGAAGTCTGAGATCATTGGTGAAGAATGGGACCCCGTTGAGGCGCCGCCTCCGGTAGGGCATTCCAATTATCCTTCTGCCGACACCTTTCGGGAAGAGATACGTGCCACATTTGTTGAGGAGACTTTTTTGGGGATGGTCATTGGGCCATGCGCGCGATCGGAAGCGGCAGCGCACTGCCGTTGCAAGGAAGAGGACCTTTGTCCATGCCCGATGGCAGGCATCGATGAATCGGACAAAATCCGTTCCATCTTTGATGGCTCCAAAGGGGGAGCAAATCTTCGGATACAGCAGAACAGGGTAGAGAAGACCACAGCTCCTACGGTGACTGTGTGCAATCAATGCCTACGCTGGCTTAGGGCATCCCGGTCCCGCGGGAACCCAGGTGCCCTTGGCCCTGAGCCCCTGGAGCCTGATGACTCCCATGACAAGCCGCCTGGCCAGGCAGAGTGCCATGGCCAGCCGCCAGACACCATGTGCTTCTCAGACAACAGAGATTCCAGCGCAGGCTCCGGCCGGCCTTGCAATTTCCCAGGACCTACTGAAGAGTGGGTCCTGCTTAGGGCAGATGTCACTAAGGCCCACAGACGCATCAAGATCCTTCTCCAGGAATGGCGTTACCAAGTTGCCCAGCTTGGTGACGAATGGTGGGTAAACACCGTAGGCACGTACGGCATGGCTANACTAAGGCCCACAGACGCATCAAGATCCTTCTCCAGGAATGGCGTTACCAAGTTGCCCAGCTTGGTGACGAATGGTGGGTAAACACCGTAGGCACGTACGGCATGGCTAGTGCCCAACTGCTGCCATCCTTTTGAAAATTGTCTATGCTGTTTTCCCAGAAGTCGACTGGGGATTCGTCTTCGTTGATGACTTTGCCTGGCTACTAAGGAAACCCACCTCCCCTCTTCTGGCCACGGCCATTTGCCTGTTGCTCTTAGCTCTGGGAATGCCCCTGAGCTGGAAGAAAACCCTGCTAGCTGAGGTCAACACCTGGCTGGGGTTTGTAATTGACCCACAAGGACCCTGTGTGCAGATGGCCCGGGACAAGCACCTGCTTGTAGTTGGCATCCTGGAAGAACTTAAGAGTGGCAAGGTCCTGTGTACCCCCCCCCCTAGCAATTGGGCTTGGGGTGGGGGGGTAACCTTAGGGCCCACCTATTTAAAATAGGTGGCAAGACCTATTTCGGAAGGGTCCCCCACCCCCTTCAAAAATAGGGCCGGGATCGAGGTTTTTGGGGATGTCTTGGGGGTTGCGCCGAGGGTTTACATAGTCAGGAAAGAGCATAAAAGAAAGAAAGGGGGAGAGAGGGAGAAGGGAATAGACAGTCATGCAGTCCACATGTGTCAAGTTTGGTGCGTGAGCATGCTCATGAACTCAGGCATTTTGCCTCAGGGGGTCGTGTCCATGTTCATGCCTGGNGGAGAGAGGGAGAAGGGAATAGACAGTCATGCAGTCCACATGTGTCAAGTTTGGTGCGTGAGCATGCTCATGAACTCAGGCATTTTGCCTCAGGGGGTCGTGTCCATGTTCATGCCTGGTACTCTATTTATCAGTAAGATCTGAAGCCACTAGGACGGCACTGGGGGTAAGGGTTTGGTAAGCCACCTTGTCGGCAGTGGGTTGTAGATCAGAAGCCACTAGGACGGCAACGGGGGTNTTTGGTAAGCCACCTTGTCGGCAGTGGGTTGTAGATCAGAAGCCACTAGGACGGCAACGGGGGTAAGGGTTTGGTAAGCCACCTTGTCGGCAGTGGGTTGTACTAGAACTAGTTTTTTTATAAATACGATCATAAGCCACTATGACGGCACTGGGGGTGAGGGTTCGGTAAGCCATATTGTCGGCAGTGGGTTTTAATTGCAGCAGAAACAAGCAGAAGCATTACAGTCATGACATGGTCCATATGGTTCAAATCGTACGGCGGATCCCGCAGCGCATGTCTGGAGCCCAGGGGGTGTCGCTGACCAGAGATTCGGAGAGCCATTCACACCTGACCGAGTCAACTATGTCTTCACGAAGCCCGACGGGGTGAAGAGCGACACCTTCAAAAGCAGATCCAAGGCCTNCCCAGGGGGTGTCGCTGACCAGAGATTCGGAGAGCCATTCACACCTGACCGAGTCAACTATGTCTTCACGAAGCCCGACGGGGTGAAGAGCGACACCTTCAAAAGCAGATCCAAGGCCTGGATATTTCGCCCGGGGGCACCAGAAAAGTCATCAGCCGTGGCAGGCAGATGAATGGGCGATGAAGCATGGCTTCCACACGGCCGGTCCAGATGTTTGTGTTATATTGCTGCATCCCTTGACAGCCAGAATCACNTTGTGCAGGAGCCTTCATCCTGTGATCCTGGTGCGGAGGCGGGTTTGCTCGCAAGGTATGGCTGGAGCTTGGGGTTTTGGGGGTTGACCTTAGGTGACGGCTCCGGCCGCCGGGCATCCTGATCTTGCTTCGCATGCTCGGGCCTGAGTTCTGCGGTGTGGCTTAAGAGCAGTGGTCTGGACATAGCCCCGGTCCACAGGAGGCAGCCGCGGCATCGACTGGTGCGATGCAGGATGGCACTTGCACGATTTTGGGGGATTCGCACTGTTGGCAGGCTGACTCGATGGGGATCGACGAGCGGGCCGTCTGGGCCTGAGTGCGATCATGCACAGTCGGGAGAAGTTTGAGGGATACACAGTCCGGCGATTAGGACGTTGTGCCAGGGGAGAAGCAGGTGGAGGCACCGTCTGCTTCTTGCCACCTCTTGCTCGCTTTGTTGTTTCGGGACCTGCCGGCAGGAGACTGGTGACTCGCCGGGGATGGATCAGCATAAGGCCGGGTAGGAGGTTTAATCAATAGATGATGCATGCTTTGGGNCCACCTCTTGCTCGCTTTGTTGTTTCGGGACCTGCCGGCAGGAGACTGGTGACTCGCCGGGGATGGATCAGCATAAGGCCGGGTAGGAGGTTTAATCAATAGATGATGCATGCTTTGGGCTTTGTGACAAGTTGTGAATGCGAATCGCCACCACGGAAGGATGTGGCTCCTCATCTCGGCCCGGTCCTGGAGGTGCACCCCTTTTGTGACGGTCTCGGGGGGTTGTTGGTCGGTTTGGGTTCTGGGTTGGTGGATTTCGGGGGTTGCGGGGTTGGGGCTTGCCCTCGACCCTGGCGTGCTGACATTTGCTGTGCACGTCAGGACCTCGCGACGACTGCTGCAGAGCCTGGTCCCATCTTGGAGAAGGCCGGTTCTTTATTGGGGTTCGGGTTCAGTTGGGTTGCTTGGTGTCCTTTTCTGGGTTGTTGGGTGTCGGGGGTTGTGGCTTCGNCGACTGCTGCAGAGCCTGGTCCCATCTTGGAGAAGGCCGGTTCTTTATTGGGGTTCGGGTTCAGTTGGGTTGCTTGGTGTCCTTTTCTGGGTTGTTGGGTGTCGGGGGTTGTGGCTTCGGGGTGATTGCTTAGGCGGCGACAGTGGTGCTGTGCTGACACGTGCCGACAGTAGTGCTGTGCAGGATCTGTCTTGAGTGCTTTCGGTCGTGGCTGCTGCGGACCAAACAGGTGGCCTGATTCCGATTATCAGATTGAATCACAGGTTTTAGGTCTCAGATGTTGTGACATCTGGTGCGACACCCAGCTGTGAAAACATGGCCTATCGATCCTTTAGCGACTCTGAGAAACATTCAGCTAGAGCATTCATGCATGGTTTGCTTCGCTGGCCTGCTGACCTGGTCTGGCTTTTAATTTCAGCGATTACCTGGCACAGTGCTGGAGCGGAGATCCTTGCAATTCCTGGTGACCTGGTGTTTGGTTGGCAGCCACGAAGGCCATGAAGGCCACGACAGCGATGAAGGCCATGCCGGCCAAGTACATGAAGGCGATGAAGACCACGACAGCGATGAAGGCCATGAAGGCCATGGCTGCCAAGTTGTCAATGAAGGCGATGAAGGCCACGACAGCGATGAAGTCCATGCCAGCCAAGTCCATGAAGACAAAGGCCACCAGGGCGATGAAAGCCATGAAGGCCGTGAAGGCTGCAGCAACCACGAAGGCGATGAAGACCATGAAGGCAGCAACCATGAAGGCGATGAAGACCATGAAAGCCATGAAGGCGGCGGCGAAAGCCAGCACGAAGAAGCCGGCTGCGACAGGTGACAAGAAGAAGGACGATGCCAAGAAGAACCATGATGACAAGACGAAGGACAATGCTGTCCCGGAGTGGGCAGTCGCGCCCTTTCGCCAGGGCTCAGACGTGGAGATCGCCCATCTTGAAGGCACCAGGTGGATCGCGAGTGAAGGGGTGCATGAGAGCACTTCGATCCGCGAGGTTCTGGAGAGGAGTGAGCACCCAGGTTGCAGCGAGGGCTACAAGTATCGTGCCATTGGTGTTGCTGTGTGCTTGCTGAAGACGAGGGACGACGATGACGACGACAGGAAGAAAGACGATGACAAGGGCGAGGACAAGATGCCGGACGATGATGAGGGGACTTTTTAAAGTGAGGTAGTCAGTCGCACGGGACAAAACACAGCCCAAATGCACACAGACACCCACACATCACAACACACGCACACAGCACAGCATCACACACAGCATCGCACACAGCAGCNAAACACAGCCCAAATGCACACAGACACCCACACATCACAACACACGCACACAGCACAGCATCACACACAGCATCGCACACAGCAGCACAGACGGCCATAGACAGGCACGCAGAGCAGCAACAGCAGCAGCACAACGAGGGGTGAGGTCTCAGAGGCTGTGCTCGGGTTGGTGGGTTGTAGATTGCAAATCCTAGGCATAGGCCGGGTATAGCGAGATTGTGGGTATTAGAGCACAGCCT
>BGNK01002973.1:37012-81812 GCA_003297005.1 Symbiodinium sp. clade A Y106 | reverse complement strand
GAGGTTTGGCCAAGGGTGTACTGCCGACCAGTTAGACGAGAGGTGAGTTTCTCCCTCCGGATGCAGTAGTGGTCAGCAGTGAGAAGCTGGGGTGTGAGGTGAGTTTCTCCCTCAAGTTTGCCCTCTGAGAAAGGGTCTCCCAAGTTGCACTGGGCACCCTTGATGGGTTCCTGCTGTTTGCCAGGGTGAGTTTCTCCACTAGTAGCAGCTAGGATCCTTCCTTTTAGGCACTGGGTTTTCACTGTGCTGAGCTCCTCGCACAGCCCAGGTGCCAAGCTCTCGGTTTCACTTTTCACCCCCGTTGAGCTCTGCTCCGGNTTCACTGTGCTGAGCTCCTCGCACAGCCCAGGTGCCAAGCTCTCGGTTTCACTTTTCACCCCCGTTGAGCTCTGCTCCGGAAGGGCCTAATGGCCGCGGACTCTCTCGCCGCACGGAAGGAAAGTTCATGTTTAAGACATGGTACTTTGGTTGTCCTGCATGCCTGCTCGTTGCCTGTAGTTTTGCCTTGGAGGCTCAACTGGAGAACTTGTTTGCTTTCAGTGGAAAGCCTTTTGAAGTGCTTGAGAGTGTAGGGAAGTGTTTTCTCTTGCTGTGACTGCGCTAGGAGTTACTGTGTAGTTGTAGTTCTGCTTGCGCTGGTTCTGAGTAGGTCCCGAGAACTCCCACTGACGTTTGGGTTTGTTTTGCAGTTGTGGAGAACACGTGGCTGAGCAGTGTTTCACTTGCAGTGCTATGGCACATGGAATATCTGTGGCCAAGTTGCACAGACAAGGCCTCCGGCTGCTGACTTTGGCTCAAGCTGTGAGAAAAAGGAGGGTTCAGCGCGCTGCTGCTGTGTTTTCACAAAAAAAGTTTCTCAGACGCTCTACTTGCCCGAGACGAGTCTTCTGATCTGTTAAGACTTTTTGGTGGAAATTCCTCAACAAGATCCTTGTGGTTTGGTTTTGCACGAAAATCCGCAGACAAGAGATTTTGAACCATCGACATCGAAGTCAAGAAGATTTACTGCTAAGTTCACCAATCTGCGAAATCTGCGAAGATTCAAGCTGTGTGTGCTTTATTTGAGTGTTTTGCGAGCGTGCTTCCTTCGCTTACGCGACAAGCCTTGGAATTTCCATTTTTGACGTCTAGCAAGCGATTAGAGATTTCGAATGTGAATTGTTTCTAGCTTGAATTCTTTTGATACGAAGTGATGTTTGCACGTGTATGCGCGAACATTTGTGCACACTGGAGCTCAACTTTGCATTTTGCTTGTTAGAGGTGTGTGTGCGTTCAGCGGCCAATAACCGCCTCGGCTCTTCGCAACGTACGAACACTTCGCCTCCACCGAAGCGACATAGAAACTGCAGCCGTCGCAAGGTTGTTTGGCCACCGAACACTCACGATCCGTGTTTAAATCATGCTGCTGGATAACATCTCAACATTGCAAAAACTAGAATGCCTGCAAGTCTTTTTGCCACAGTTGCCGTTCGACTTTGTTTGGTTGAGTCATTCTGTACTGTAGCGTGGGAACGCGTTTGAGCGCAACCGATTTATGTGGATTTTTTGACAGGTTTCAACATTATCGTATTGAGATGGCAAAGACGACTTGAGCGTTGAAGGTTGGAGATGTTGCAAAATGATCCTGATGAAAAATCCAGCTGGCCGATTCCTCGTCAGATGATCAGCAAAATGAAGTGTTGTATGCGCTTGACAGTATTGCAGATGAAATTGACGTGTTCAGAAGTCCGCACTCCAACGTCGCACGGGTGGGTTACACTGTCTTAGCCACAAAGGGCTGTTCCGTGGGCTAGAAAAGACGCAAGGTCTGTTTGCTTCTTCGACCATTATATACCACCGGAGTTTCCCGATGTGGAAAGTGACGAATTTAGGATGTGAACATGCTATAGCATCTATCGACCTCAAAATCGCCTATTCAAAAGTACAGGACATTGCTGGATTGCCCAGTAACTGCGTAGGAACCGGTAAATACAGGTGGTCTCTAAAAACATTATTGAGGTGTTGTTCATGAAACGGAAGAACCGTCGCTTGCTGCACCAGCCCCTCCCACGCGCAAGACAAGTTTTTGGCTGCAAGTGCAACGATATGCAAGCCGAGATCAGATGTGCTGATGGCTTTTCGTTGGCATTTGCATTAGGTTGTTTCATTCTTTCGTTCAGCGATAGTACGCGTTTCTGTCTTGGGCCCAAGTTTCAGTTCGCCGATAAACATTGAATGCATGTTGCAACATTTCGACATACTTGGACGGCCACACCTGCATATACCACTTTTGAAACAACACGTGCATGTAAGATGAATCTTCCGAACCATAAGCATGTTACTCCCGGTGCCCGATGCGATGTTCGTTTCAAATCCAGCTGGCTTTGTCGAACATTTCTAGTGGCACATGAGCGACGGACCTTTACCAGCACCACCTCGCCTCATCGCGAGCCTAGCAGTCCGGGGCATATTGACACAGCCCTGGACTTTGTTGGTGTGTCAAGCGGGTGGGAATTTGGTATGGCGATGTTGTGTTTCTGTTTTGTGCCTGGGGATGTCAAATTATGCTAGAAGGGATGCTTGTGCTTAGTATGCTTAGTGTTGTGCATTGATTAGTTTGCAGTGCCCAATGTTTCCGGAGTGTATCACATGCCAAAAGATTCGGTTCTCGAAGCCTGAGTTGTTGGAACCATGGTGCCAAGGTGCACTCACAACGGGTTTTTCGCCTGAGCTGCGTGTTCTTCCTCCTCTGTGCCGTCGGCAGTCTCGTGCCAGGCTCAGGCTGACCGGCTCCTTCGCCAAGCCGTTGACATGTCATAGCCATAGCAGCCATAGCAATCTCGGACAAGCTGCAAGGTTTTGTTTTGGCCGATTCTCATCAAGGAGGATTTTGAGGCCATTGTGCCATCGTGGTGCGGGTGTGACAATGAGTTGTACTCGCCGAGGCTTATCTTCAATGTGACGGGCCTCAACATGGCAGGCGACCTGTGTGGAGAGCCTTTGAGAGAGCTTTGAAGAATGCCAGCTTCGGGCCGTGGACCACTGCACACTGGAGGCTTCACATGTTGAGGGAGCTCAGGAAAGTCCAGGCTTGTCCCGGCCCCTTCCGCCGTTGTTGTGGACTGTTTCTTGCCCTTCTGCAGAGATTGAGTTTTGGGCATGCAGTCGGGATGCAGGGTCTGGAAAGGGAGCTTTGCCGAATGCATTCTGCTGCACTGCTCATGCGGCCGAGCTACACAGATGGGGACTCGTAGGGGGTTTCGTTCTGGCAGTGAAACAAGTTGTTCAGACAGGCAGCTTGATGTAGCTTTCACAGCAGAGCATGTGGTGTGCAGTGCTTTCAAGCTTCGTTAAGATGCATGGCGATGGCTTCAAGCCCCCAGCCTTTCTGTGAGTCGGGGCCACATTTCTCGCATGAGTTTGCTCTGCTTGCATGCTGCGGATGCTTGGTTTCTTCTTGCGGCAATGACTCTACTTGCAGACCGAATGCCTTCACGGTTTCCCTTTGCAAAAGCCCCCTCTTAGAGCTTGTGATGGGCTACATTATGACTCATTACATTTGGGTTCTTGACATCGCATTTTCGACGCCGTCCGAGCCGAAGTCAAGATCATCGAGGTAGTCTTGGGAGGGTGCCCTCGTGTTTTGCAAAGCTGAGTGCGATGTTTTCCGCTCAGAAATGGGCTGAAATGCCACGGGCTGAGTCCTCTGGCAGCGTGGGACGTGAAAGCCCGGGCAAAAAAGTATGCGACGGGCGCTGAGGAGAGAGATGCAAAGGAACTATGCAACGGACCTTCAGGCGACGACTGCACTACTCACTACTCTTCCGAAGGGCTTTGCAACTTCAGGAGTCGACGGAGACTGGCATGGGCCGCACGCAGCGAATTGCTGTCCCGACCTCAAAGCAGAGTGCAAACAGTTGAAAGATGCGAAGCCGCTTGCCGCTTGCGATCGCTTGCGTAAGAGTATCAGATCGGCCTCCTCGGCTTTGCCCTTTTCGTTGTCATCGTCGCCCTCTGCGGGTCGCAACCGGTCCCTTGGTCCGATTTGCCAGCCCAGCAAGTCCCTTAACGTAGACAGGGCCGGGCCGCTGCTCCAGGCCAGCCCAGCACGAGCTTCTGCTCGTCACGTCCTCAAGTTCACGGTGCCGGCCTGAGCGGCCGCCAGATTTGCTCGTAGATTTGCTCGCAGTGCTCGCCTTGGAGGCGCTCGATGCTGAAAAGAAAGCTTCGAGCGTGGAGGAGAGAGAAGAGGCGCCCTGCGGCCTCCTGCAATGCTGTAAGGCTGTAAGGCTGAGAATAGAGCCCTGACGTTGAGATCTCTGAGTGCTCGACTGGCTTAAACTCTACACCCTTGCCTCGAGGGTGTAATGGTCCAGACTTTTGTGGTATGCTCCCATAGATACTAATGGTGTGCCGTCGGAGGTCGTTGCAGAGTTTCAGTCGTGACCCACAAAGAAGCAAAGAAGAACGTTGAATTTGGTTTGGTAGAATGCAAGAGGTTTTGAGGCGCCTTGATGCCATCTTGGGAGTTGTCACGACAAAGCTACTCGGTGAGTGGTGAATTAACACCACCCCAGACCAGTAGAAACCAGACCAAGAAGCCCCTGCTAGGAGCATCATAGTGTGGCCCTGCTCGGACTAAAACAGGCTTTCACACATTCAAAATCCTTCCCTGGCTGGTTTTTTGCGAGCCGGATTGGCCCGCCAGAGCCAGGACTTCAGGCATTTTTTTGAGCCATCCACAGGCCAAAGGATAAGTTTCTTAACGCGTGGAAATTTGCCATGACTTTGGCGTCTCTGGAGCATGGGGCTTGGCAAGAAGCGATTTGACTGAACGTCCACGGTGCCACGGCGGAGCCGCGCACCGTTCCGCGCGCTTCAGCGGGAGAGCGATCCAGATGCTGTGTTTGACTAGAATGTTTGGGAAGAACCAACATGCCTAGCCAGGCAGCCTGTGCTATGTTCTCTGTTTGATAGCAAGCTCGGCAGTTCTCCTCGTGAGGTGTCCGAGCAGGTCCTCGAGATGCAATCCAAAGTGACGAAGATTCAAACGAAGCTTGAACACTTGCAGTGCCTTGGACGAAGCTCCAAAGCCATGTTGAAAGTTTTCAGAGTGTGGTTGTCATCTCCCAGGTCCGCCTTGGATTCCTGTGGCTCGGCAGGTGAGGAATGCAGGAAACTCAGCGGCTCTTTCACGGCAACGTCAGACCTGGCACGGCCTGGAAGAGCACCTTCACAGGCCATGTTTAGCGCGATCATCATGGTTGTGTCCGGAAATCGATCTCTAAGCACTGTTGGGGCATTGTGCGCTGCTTCGCCGTGACCAGAGGCATGGTGCATACTGTTGAGTGGTTGGCGCATCCTTGCGTATGACAAAACTACCGCGAAGAGTTTGAAGAGTTGGTTGGGCATGGCGGCATGACCTGAAAACAGGTGGTGGTTTCTCTCGGCATAGAGTTTCTCAGGCCTTCAGCAGCAAGCGATTTCGTTAATTATTTGGCCTGTGACAGTCCTTCCAGTGGCAGCGTCCTTGCAATTTTGTTGCTTGTGGGGATCCGGTGCTGCCCGAGGAAGCTGTTGGTTGTTGAGTCGACGACGTGCAGAAGGTTCATTGAAACCTAAAGCTTGGAAAGTTCTTGCCAGCACTCTCTGCAGACGTTCCACATCAGAAGCAGGGGGAGACTTGTTTGAGCAACTTGAGCTCAAGTTGGCGTTCGTATGGACCTCGGCTGGAATCTAGAACAGGAAGCTGTCCCAGTGGGACACTTTCCAACAAAATGGCGCCCGACGGTGTAGCGGCGTGTAGCGTGAGTTCCGGCTGGCGTTCTTCTGTCTTTGCCGGCGCGGTGACAGCAGTATGTCCGATACAGGCAACATGCGGCAAGGACCGTGATGTAGACGGAATGTTCTGCTCTGTGCTCGTCCGAGTGCTCTTCGGATGAGCCTTGTTTTCATCTCTCAGTGCCTGATGCATGTTCTGTCCATGTGCATCCCTTCTTGTGATCTCTGTTTGTCACTGCATACTCTTTTGTCTGTCTGTCATGCGATGGAGCGGCCTCGAATTGGAATTGAGGTGCACACCCGCTGCAGTGCTCGACACTCAGCCTGTCCCAGCCAATGCAAGCCTCTGTGAGGGTTTTTTCCATGCCCATTTGAAGGCTGTCATGGGGTTCAATGCTGTGCAGATGGCACACAATGCTGTGGGAGCAATTTCGACACGTGTTATTGATGATTCTTCAGAATTATCGTCGGTAGCACATCTCCATGTTGTTGATGCCAGGTGGCAACTGCTGTGCTGCCAACGACGTTTGCTGTCATGGAGGTCGTCACAGAAACACGACAGACAGCACTGTTTCGCCCTGCACCCCAACATTGCGCAGGCTGCTGCAGCCAGGGAAGTGTTTGTTGTCACGGTCTTAGGTCAAAGGGACGGCATGTTGTCGGCCTCTTTGCATTCTGCCAAGGTGGCAACGGTTTGTGTGGTTTGCCTGGCAGCAAATGCGAAGATGGCATCGTCCTGGCCCCACCGATTCACACCTCCCATCACGCGCAGGCCAGGCAGAATGGGGCCGCCCAAAGGCCAAGCTCCGAGTCAACCGCTACCCCTGGGCTCCGCACAGGAGGCGATCGACGGCGCCAAGAAGGCGCTAGAAGAGATCGAGAGCGCGGCCTCCAAGGCGGTAGCAATGGCGAAAGCCATAAGCGAAGCGGTTTTAGGAGCCTCCTTTGTCTTTGGGTTTTCTGCAGAGGCAGAAGACTGGGTCCAGGACTCGGCACAGGGCACAGCTTCTGACAGTCCAAAGCAGGTGCTTCCAACTTCCTTCACTGACTCTACCATTGCTGCGGATTCGCACCACCAGTCCGTCTTGCTTCTTCGACGTGGTCCACCAGCAACCCTCCCTGTGCCACCATGCAGGAGCGCCTAAAGTGGAACCCCAAGACTCCAGCATTTCACAACGCATCAACGATGTGGCTATGCACACGCCGCATGGTGGGTGGGTTTGCGCGTTTTCGAGATCAGCTGTGGAGCCCTCATGCTGGGTTTATTGCCATTAACCCTCTCATGTCAATAATAGTCTTCTCTGCATCGAGCAAGAATCCTTCGTACTGTTCTCCCTTGCTTGCTTCACTTGCTTCACTTGCTTTACTTGCTTTACTTGCTTTACCTTTGCCTTTGCTTCTCGCGTGGCTCTGCGACTGTCTCGAATCGGCCCGGCCCTCATGACCGAACGGGGCTCCTCGAAGAAGCCAAGAAGCCACTCTTTGGAGCACTTTATGTGATCTCATGCCAAAGCTCGCATTGTCTGCAAGGGCTCTGCCATCCTGAAAGCAAAATCGCCTGTGACGCGATGTCCTTGCTTGTGTTAGCGCAATCTGAGCGGAAGTATTTCGCAGCCATGGATTCGAAGTTGCTCGTCGCCTGAATGTTTCTCAAGCCCAAAGTACATACTTCTAAAAGAACTGAAGCGGCAGGTACCTTCGTCCGCGTCATGTCTAGTCTCATGTCTGAGAATTGCGATGCAGCAGCTTATTCGTCGTCGTCGTCGTCAAAACAATCTGGCATGCTGAATTTGCACAGCCGTTCGAATGCTGCTGATCTTTCATGTGCCCATGGGGCAAGGTCACTCAGGGCCCGGGCAGCTTCATGACTTTCAGTGATTACCGGCGCTCCACTGCAAAGGGTGGTGACTTGCACAAGTCGTGCTTCCTGTCTTCTCGCGGTGGTGTCGTTGCAGATATGAACCCTCACTGAGTTGCGTAACGGCACGCGAACCACTGAGATCGCAGCATCTGTCAACGGGAACCCCGGAACGGCCAAGTCATGGCATGCTCCGAGGTCGACGCGCACCCGGGGAAGCAGGGGCTGCAGCCACTGCAGACACCGAAGCCACCACAGCCACCGCAGCCACCGCAGCCGCCGCAGCCGCTGCAAGCGAAGTGAAGGCATCAGAGGCTGTGAGTGAGAAGGTAAAGCGGTAAACCTAAGCGGCACAGAACGGCAGGGGAAGCAAGGGGAGAGAGCACTGGTGCTCCAAGCATGCACTCCGCGAGATTCCCAGCGCGACGCCGCACCAGCGGTGCCCTGTGCTGCCTTCGAAGCTCGGAACTCAGCTGCTCATGGCGACGGCAAGGGCAAAGCCGTGTTGTGTTCCGTCCAGGCTTGCTTCGAAGGACAATTAAAACGCCCGCGGCTCAGAGCGAGAAAGGCAGGGTCTCTACGTTCGAAGTTGGCTTATCTTTCAGAACATCTTTGCGGGAAAAGCAGTGCGAGCAGAAGCTGACCGCTTCGTTTCAGAGGCTTCGGGACCGGGACCATGCCGGACAGAAGTCGTGAAATCTCACCTAGCCGCCTAGCCTTAGTAGGAGGCCATGCCTGGATAAAATTCCAGGTTGGCCGCAGGGTGCCCAGGGCGAGGGAGCCGCCGAGTCTCAGCAAGTGCCCTGTGTTGGTCTCATGTGAGCTTCACGCGCATAGCGGCGGCCTTTTCCCCTGGCTTACGCACCTACAATGGCTGAAGATGATGGCAATGCTGTCTTTAATTGTGAGTGAGACGACAAGTTGCAGTGGCGGATGTACCACGTCTCACACTCCTTGCATTGTACAGTAAGTATGGTAGGTAATGAAAATTGCAGCTGGAGCTGACGGAAAGGGCCCAGTGAGTGCCCATGCAGTAGGAGGACCGAGACGACTGACACAATCAGACAAGGCAAGCTTTCGCTTGGCCCATCCCATAATTTGACTTCCACTGCACGCGTGAAG
Source organism: Symbiodinium sp. clade A Y106 (assembly GCA_003297005.1). NCBI lineage: Eukaryota > Dinophyceae > Suessiales > Symbiodiniaceae > Symbiodinium > Symbiodinium sp. clade A. The sequence goes on along the minus strand of BGNK01002973.1, from coordinate 73,072 downwards.
TCAGTCTCGACTGGTGTACTTTCGTGCCTTGATTTGGTGGCGTGGAAGACACAGGTTGCGAGAATGTGTGTGGAAAAGGCACCGCAGTCGTCAGTATGCACTCACAAGCTCCAGAAGCCTAACACGTCGAATCCGTGTCCACACTTCAAGCATTATGCTTTGCAGTCAGTCAGAGTGGCACGCCCAATTCGCACCCAGTTGGAAGCAGCCGCAGGTTGTGAGAAGCGTCCTTGTCAGCTATATAATAGTCATGTAGTTCCAGCAGCTCAGTGGAATTATGGCTGGTTATGCCAATGCCGCAGCTCCTCCGGCTGCGATTACCTCCACTGACGCTTGGATCATTTCCAGCAGCCTTCTTGCACGCTTGCATCTCGTTCGCTGAACAACCACTCGGTAAACCCCTGTGGATGGTAGCGATAAGTGTGCTTGTATGGTGATTGTCTCTCACTCTGAAAGGGCGCTTGTGACTTGTGGTTGCAATTTGGGCATATGCATTGATTGTGCCAGAGCTAAACTGAAAGACCGGACTTGCACTCAGGTGGAGGAGCTCCAGCGCCGCGCTGCAGAGCTGCGGCAGGAGTTGCAGCAGGCACGAAGGGGTTGGGGCCGGAGGTCCTTTGCTGAGGCGCCTCTTTGATCGGCTCTCGTTCTGCACAGGTCGAGGCTGAAATCGAGAGAGAGGAGGCCGTGTGCAAATGCCGGTTCAGCAGCGGTACAGTGATCCGTGCTCCTCAGCCTGAAGGCGCTGCTGAGTGGCACGGCGCAGAAGCTCCACCACCGTCCCAGCTATTCGCTCCTAAAGGGCACCGAGGACACCGGCAACGCCTTGCCTAAGGGCTTTAGCACTGCCGTAGGGCCGGCCGGGTGGCTGCGGCCGGAGAGCCTTCGCTGGCCCGCTCGCGTGGGCGCGGATGATCGTGCGGGACGCGAGGTCTCATCTTCGTTCTCGTCCCTTGGACGTTGTCGTCCTCCCCGTTCGCACGATGGCTGAGCTCAAAACTGAAGTCGACACTGTCGCGTCGTGCATTTCTCATCAAAATTTCGTCTTGGACGATCACGGTATGTGTTTTACCTTCTTGAACTTCCGGTTCCTCATCTCCTCCGTCGGTCCGAGTTCGTGTGCCGCGTTTGTGTGATGCAGTTTGTCGAAGACAACATGCAGGCAGCAATCGACGGAAAAGCACAGAGGAAAAACGAGACAGACCGGTTGCATCAGTCGACTGTACTGTGTAGTGAAGTGTCTGTGTGAAGCCACCGATTCCCCTTAGTTATTTCATGACTTTGATGTTTGCAGCGCATCACAGGACGAGGTTCCCCCGAGTGGACTGGTCCGACAAGTTAGCGATCAGAACTTCGACGAGATCTTGAGGCCAGAACGGGAGTAATGGCCGGCTGGGTCGGGCATGTGCTTGATCTTGCACCAGGACATTTCCGCCGCTGGAGATCTCACCCATTGGGTCCTACAACCACTGGGACCGACGAGAGCGCCTGGGCTGCAGGGGCGGTAGAAGCAACGCCTCGCAGGCCTCGCGCGCCTGCCTCGCGCATCTGCCTCCGCTCGCTCCGCTCGGCAGGTGTGCTGTGGCCAACGCCGAGGCCTGGAAGGCAGAGTGCTCCAGGTACCAGAAGGCGCTTTGCCTCGACCCTCCGACCCGACCCCGAACCAACCGAAAGTGGTGAGCTTCCAGCGTCGGCCGGAGAGGCGGTGCTGAAGGGGAAGGCGCAGATTCCGAAGGTGATCCACCAGATCTGGATCGGCCCCAAGGCCTTGCAAAGGAGGTGATTTCAAACGCATGTGGCTTGGCATGGCTTGGCTCCACATTGCAGGAGCCTCCTTGCCTCTGGATTGATACCTTCCGGGTGGAGTATTTAGCAGCCCATCCGGACTGGTCTTTCCATCTCTGGAGTGACGACGAGGCAGGCAAGCACGGTAGATGGGGCTGTCCATGCTTGCAGCGTCCACACATCGCTTTTCGGGAGGGTTAGCCAGATTGTACACGACGATTATGTGCTCTTCGACAAAGCTTGCTGTAATGCTTTAAATCTGGATGGATGTGAGACATGTTTTATGCGCATGGCTCAAGTCTTTCGGGCCGAGCACATGTCGAGAGACATTGCCCTGTCTTCTCTGTCGGGAGTCTCGTCCGCGTCGGTCGTCTCTCTTTCGTCCCACCTTTTGAGCTCCTCTCCTCAGCTGCTCGATCCCTGCCCGCTTTGTCCATCGCTGCCGGACCTCGACTTAGGGTCCTTCTTCTTCGGCCTCGGCTGCGGGGTCCTTCTTTTGCCTCTTCTTGAGGCTTTGCTCTTGGTCCGTGCCTCCTGCTTGCGGGCCCTTGCCTTCAGGCTGCAAAGCCCTGGATTCTTCCGCCTGATCCCCAGCCCCTAGGGTTGGTTTAGGCCCACCCTAGTGCCTGCGCCTTGGTCTTGGGCCTTCCCTTCCCTCTTAGTTCGGTTTAGTCCTTCCCTTAGGCGTTTAGGCCCCTAGGCTGCCGGCCGGCGACCCAGGTTGCCCCCCTTTTCGGTTTAGGCCCTAACCCTTGGATGCAGGCCAAAGTTGAGAGGCTTGAGCGTTTGGTTGATCAGCTGCAGCGCGAAGTGCGCGAACTTCGGGAAGCCCTCGGGGTGAACCGTGACGAGTTTGAGTTGGTGTCTGAGGCGGCTCCCGCCCCTGGCTCTTATTCGGCTACTCCTGTGAGCACGCCTACTCGAGCCACAGCCACTCCAGTGTACCCCTTGCAGGGCCCCGGGCCCGCGGAGCTTCATTCCTTCAGGGCTGAGGCTACTGCTCCTGTCCTGCCGAGGACTGATCGTGACAACGCTTGCAGGGAAATAGGCCTTTGGATCTTGCGGGCCTTATCGGGAAATCACCGAGGTGCTTCAGGGAGGGATAAGCTTACACAGGCTTCTCGCTTCTGGGTCGTTTTCAGGACCTTTGAGGGGAGCGACTGCAACCCGCCTCGTGCCTTCAGCGCTTTGGCTCGGGCCAAGACCCTTTGCAAGAGAAACGCTGAGTGTGGAGCCAGCGTCTTTATAGGATTGCCGGCTCGGGCCGACGTGGAGGCGGTGTGCTCCGCGGCAGGCTTCCCTACGGTGTCCTTCGAGTGAAATGGACGAGGAGGGGGTGGATGGGCAACCATTGGAGCCCAAAGACTTTGCGATCCTTCAGCCCGACGGCGTCGATCCTGACTATCTCTCCGGTTTGCTGCCTTTTGCAGCAGCTGGCGGAGGACGAGAGACATGCGAAGTTGCAGTGGTGTGCGAAAGCGAAGGGAAGTTCGTAGTGGCAGTCCCGTCGATGGTGTGGGCCCGCAAGCTGGCCGATCGCAAGCTCCCGCGGTCTGCCTTGACCAAAGCATCCTCTATAGAACTATAGAGGCTCTTCGCTGCGAGTTTGGGTGGCTCTTCTCGAGACCTCTTTGGTCTTAGAGCTGCTTTTCGAATCAGGGGAAGCTCCCGATCTTCCTTTCGGTCAGGACATGCATGGCGTCACTTTGCTGCCGCACGCAGCCTCCCTTATGACTGCCGTTCAGGAGCTACCTGGGCTGGGGCCTTATGCTTCAGCCGAGTCCGCCGCTCCCGCGGCAGACGGCGATGCTACTCAGGCCATACATGCAAGAGTGGACCGCCTCGAGGCAGCCATGAGCAAGGTCGCGGTCGGGGTCAAAGCGTTGCTCGCCAAGCAGTCCGGATCGGAGGAGGTCGCCGCTCCTGCTGCCTGAGCGAAGCCGAAGCCCAAGAGAGCCGCGGCGGCAGTCCCCAGCCGGGCCAACGCTTTCGCCAATCTGGATGTCAGCGTGACGCAAGCTGCTTTGGATGCCGGGGTGAGCCGCCTGGCCTTTGCCGACTTGCCGAGATGGACAGGCTGGGACGCAGGGCGCGGGCAGCTCCTCAGCGCAAGCCCGATCCGCTCTCCGAGTCCGAAGAGGAGCCCGACGCTCAGTTGGCTACCGAGCTTCCGACAGCTGCCAAGGAGGTCGATCCTGTTGGGCAGGCGCTGGTGAAGCTGACGCAGTTGGTGGAGACTCTTTCCGCTCCGAAGCGCCGCTCTCCTTCAACCTTGGACAGCCTGCTCGACGCGGCCGGGTCAGGCGCATCTGGGTCCCAAGAGGCAGCGCCGAGTTTGCGATGCAATGCTCAAGGATTGTCCATCTTGTCCGCCACTGTCGAAGGATTGATGAAAGAAGACCTGCATTCGCTGCAAACCCCCGGCTTCGATGTGCCGCGGAGTGCCAGGGCGTGGTTGGAGCATCGAAGCCGGATCGGCTCTCACGAGACTCTGGCTCGCACGAGCTGGGCAGTGGCAGGGGCCCTCGACGCGGCTCGCCGGAAAGGCTTAGGACGAGTGCGAGGCCAGGCTCAACGTGTTGATGGTGGCCATGGACCAGGTCGCCACAGACCGGGGGTCCTGGACTCTCGCGAACGACCTCCTGCTGGAGGCGCCTTGCCCACTGCACTCTTTCAAAGCTCACGAGGTTCGAGGGCCGGACGGGGATCAAGCTTGGTCTCGAATCCTGGACGGGAGGTGGGCGGAGGTGGCTTTGCATCATCTTCGCGATCAGTCCGATTTTCTGGAAAAGAGGGCCAAGCTCAATCGACGAGCCGGGCAGCAGCCGGAGGAGGAGGACAAGGAGACCAGCCGCCCGGACGGGAAGGACAAAGGGAAAGGTGGAGGGAGAAGGCGCGGGGAGGAAAGCAAGTGAACGCTGAGCCCGCCCACGGTGCTCAAAGAACGACTCCCGGGGCTTCCGCCCCTGCTATCAACGTGCCCGGTTTTTGGAATTCGTTGCCGTCCTGGATTTTGAAGGGTCACGGCGCTTTTGCCGCATATCTACGCACCACGACCATCGCCGTCAATGCTTCGGCGCACAGCCCCCAGACGTGGCCCTGCCCGCCTCCGTACCCTGAAGTGTTTTCTCGGTCTGTCGGAGGGGCTGCCGGGTGGCGCAAGGTACAGACCTGCTTAGTCATTGTTCTGCTTTCCTGGCTTCACCTGGGATCCTGCGGTGTGCCCCGATTCCTGCAGAGTTGGAGGCAAGCTCAGCCCAAACCAGTGGCGGATGGTACGCACCATCGAGGGCCTTACCTGGGACACAGCGATTTTTCTGATCCGATTGTGGCTTCTGAGATGGGACGGTCAGCTTCAAAGATTGAGGATCAGCACAGCCTCCTGGCCGCCTTGTCTCGGGCTGCCGCTTCTTTTTCACTGCCAGTGTACTCTAAAGTCTCCAGCGCCTTTTTTCAAGAGTTTGCGGCTGCAGGAGCACAGCACAACTTTTCTTCGCCGGCTCGATTCGGCAAAGTCGTGGGGGCCCTCAGGCGGGATGACGCGGTGGCCGCCAAAACCATCGAGGCCTCCCCGCTTTAATCCCTCTCCTTTCGTGGATGCCGAGACCGGGCGTCGCTTCGAGGCCCCTTCCTTCTTTGCTGCTGCTCCTGATCCTGTGCAGCGCCCTCCTCCTTCAGTGCGTGTTCTGGCTAGCCGGGCGCAGCGCCTGGAGCTTTATCGCAAACTTGCCGCTTGCGGTCGATTGCAGCCTGTGAAGCCGTCGGCCGAACGCATTCCTTATGCGGGGGGCCTCTTTAGCGTGGTGAAGGATCTCAACAGGGACCGCTTGGTGTTGGACTGCAGACCAGCTAACTGCCTTGAGGTTCCGACGTCGAAGTGGACGCAGACGTTGGCCGGACCTCAGTGCTTGCTCCAGTTGGTCCTGCACCACGGTGAGTGCCTTCGCATCTCGTGCGCGGACTTGCGTGACTACTTCTACCTGTTCGCAGTGACCCCAGACCGTGTGATACGCAATCTGTTACGAGGTTCACTCAGCAAGGCCCAGCAAGGCCGAGGCTAGGTATGTCTTTGGGCGTGACTGCAGCTGCGAGGCCGATGCCAATCGGAGGGTCCGCGTTGCCATTTCTACATTGGGCAAGGGCGATTGCTCGGCTTGTGAATACGCGCAGGCTGCGCATGTTGCGGTGTTGCATCACTACGGCTTGCTGGACGGTGCGGACTTGCTGACACCCAATCGCCCCCCGCCTCGGTCGCTTCTGTCAGTCGGCATTGTGATCGATGACTTGGTGTTGTTCGACCGTTGCCTTCGCGGCGCCGGTGTTGGGCGTCCCGACTCTGCAGGACCTGGAGCGCAGAAGCTTGATGGCGCGCATGCTGCCTACGATGCCGCTCTTCTCGAGGCCAACCCGAAGAAGAGTGTCAGGGACGCCGCTCAAGCTTCCTTCTGGGGTTGTAAGTTGTGTGGTGATTCGGGCCTTTTGCGCGCCAGCCCTTCGAGGGTTTGGCCGGTCGCCTTCATGACTGCGAGGGTCGCGACTCTCGGCTTGGTGACGCGGTCGCTTCTGGAAGGCCTCGTCGGTTCGTGGGCCGCCATCTTCTTGATTCGTCGGAGGATGTTGAGTCTCATTGATCTGGCGTTCCAAGCCTTGCGGGCCACCCGCTGCGGAGACGTTGTGAGGTTGAGCCCGGCGCTTGCTGACGAGCTGTGGTCTTGGGTCTTGGCGGCTCCCGTCTGTGTGGCTAACCTGCGGGCTCAGGTGTGCGATGTGTTCTTCACCACAGACGCGTCAGACGATCGCATAGCTTGCGCCACAGCGGAGTTGCCCCCTGGCGATAGCAAATTTCGCTAATTCTCTTCTGACGTGCTCCGGTGGCTCTGGGCATACTTTTCCAGGGGGGGCTGGTGTTACGGGGGGGTGCTGCGGCTGAAAGTTGTTNCTTCTGACGTGCTCCGGTGGCTCTGGGCATACTTTTCCAGGGGGGGCTGGTGTTACGGGGGGGTGCTGCGGCTGAAAGTTGTTTTGGGACCGGTAATCCACTAAGCAACGCTTTAAAAAAATTTTTTGGCGAAATCAGGGTGTGCATGGCTGTTTGCAACGGCTTGACAGTGCTCTGCCTGAAATTGCCGTTTTTGACGAAGCAATGTAGAGNTTTTTTGGCGAAATCAGGGTGTGCATGGCTGTTTGCAACGGCTTGACAGTGCTCTGCCTGAAATTGCCGTTTTTGACGAAGCAATGTAGAGAGTGTCGGTGGCATGGTGTGCTCAGTGGTTTCTGCTTCAAAACTTGTGAAACCAGGTCAGGCTTTAGTGCCACTGAACAAATAGAGTTCCCATATCAGAAACTGATTAAGATAGTACGGATGTTTTCAAATGTCAGCTTTTTCCTAAATAGGGCGCCGTAGTAGACCTGAGCCTGATGGCAACCGATGTTGTGCAGAAGGTAGTTTGGCTGGTTACTTTCAGTGATGCCAAGCGCAAGTTGCAGCACATCGTAGGTGGCACACACTTCGGTTTCGTGAATATGGCGGCAGAATCTAGCCCAGGGATTNTTGTGCAGAAGGTAGTTTGGCTGGTTACTTTCAGTGATGCCAAGCGCAAGTTGCAGCACATCGTAGGTGGCACACACTTCGGTTTCGTGAATATGGCGGCAGAATCTAGCCCAGGGATTCATGAATGCCTGTCAGAGTATGAGCAGCAGAATGGCATGGAAGTGGGATCTTGGCCTGTCGGGCATCAGGTCGTCGGGTTAGCCTTGATCGAGCCACTAGCTGTGCAGCACTCGCTTTTGCAGCTTTGCCCGGAGATGAAAGCTCAGTATGATTTCTGGAGTACGCTTCNCACACTTCGGTTTCGTGAATATGGCGGCAGAATCTAGCCCAGGGATTCATGAATGCCTGTCAGAGTATGAGCAGCAGAATGGCATGGAAGTGGGATCTGTTTGCCGATCCATTTGGCCTGTCGGGCATCAGGTCGTCGGGTTAGCCTTGATCGAGCCACTAGCTGTGCAGCACTCGCTTTTGCAGCTTTGCCCGGAGATGAAAGCTCAGTATGATTTCTGGAGTACGCTTCNTTGGCCTGTCGGGCATCAGGTCGTCGGGTTAGCCTTGATCGAGCCACTAGCTGTGCAGCACTCGCTTTTGCAGCTTTGCCCGGAGATGAAAGCTCAGTATGATTTCTGGAGTACGCTTCAGGATGATTTGATGGAATCAAAGTTGTATTATTTTCGGGTAGTCAAAGCTGTGATGCTGTCAGTTCCCATGTCTCTGCAAGAAACACGGACTGGAAAACACACCTTCTTTTTCCAGTTGAGCCCTTTTTGGGCAGCACGCTTGTGGGACAAGGGTGTTATTGGTGTAGGACCCCGTGAGTTTGCGAGCTGGATGCACTTTGCGAGTGGTGAGTGTCCTGAGCTAGCTTTGAGATTGCCCAAGCCTGTTATATATCTGTTGGCAGCTCAGCACTGGACTCGAGCCGCAGTGCCTGAAGCTGTGCCATCAATGAGCTTGGTAGCAGGTTGGCAGACTTCACGTAGTGCCTTGCCGGTCTTGGAGACTTTGCTTTCGTTGCGAGATTCCTTCCAGAGATTGCCAGACCATCTGCATATATGGAAATATATTGACGGATGTGATAGCAGCGAGGGTACTCCGCTTGACATGCTACAGATCATGTGCTCAGGACTGTTGCAAGCCTCGCCTGGGGAGGGGAACAGGAAACAGCTCATGAGCCATCTTGTGTCAGCAGCTCAGGTGTTACAGAAGCAGGAGCTCGAAAAGCGTGTTTTCAGATTGCAAGCTGGGTCCTTGGGGAGGGCTCGCAAGTATGGGGCTGGCAGACTCGTGGAATTCTTCTGGGTAGCAGGGCTCTTGCAGAATGACAGGGAGTTGAAGGCAGCATTGCGAAATGCGTGCAATGTCGGTCTTCCTCAAGGCGCCAAGGAAGATTCAATTGAGTTTATTGATGGTACAAGCGAGGGCGCAAGCATGAGGATTCCATCTGCAGCGACTCTTTCTAGATGTCGTTTACGTATTGATGTCTCGTGGACACTTCTCTTCCGTAAGTGGGTGTGCTCCCACTTGCGGCAGCATGGTGGGGCTGGTGTTGCAGTTTATGTGCAGACTGATGCAACATGGCAGGCGAAGCAAGAGTACCAAGTCACGGTGCTCAACATCGTGAAGACGGACGATTTGCTCCAGCTGCACAAGGACCGATAGTCCGATGCCTGCCGTTTGCCACTACTTTGTGTCTTTGTGCACTCTTCGATCTAGAATATCTAGCGTTGGCAGTGACTGGCAGTGCTGACTTGATGTGGTGCTGTTGGCTTGGCATGCAATTCTTGAGCGTCAGTGGCATGTCAGTGATGTGAGCTGTGACATACCGCTGCAGTGTGCTTCAAGCAACTTTTGCCCGGGGGTATGGACCCGCTCGGGCTCGGAATAGGTGTCGTTGCGGCGGCAGTCGGCATGGCCCTGAATAAGACACGGAGAGACGGCGACTGCTACAGCTACTACACGACCTCCGATTCCTCCCCGGAGTTTGCTGCCGACAGGAACAAGAACAGCAGGGAGGAGGAGCCTGCCGAGAAGGACGAGGACAAGCTGCTCGCTGATGGTGTGAAGAAAGTGTCTTTGAGCGAGTCGGGCGAGGAAGATGACCCAGAGCCTGCAGAGCCTGCGTGGCCAGAGGACGGCAAGGCTTCGCCAATGTCCGTTGCAGCTCCTCGGACTCCCGATGGACCGCCACCGCCGCCGCCGCCGTTGGCGGCCCAGGTCGAGGAGGATGATGACGGCGTTGAAGGCCTGACTTGTGAGATTTGCCACAAGTTTGTGAAAGGGGGGCTCGAGTCTCTCAAGAGCCACCGCATGTACAGCACACGGTGCCAGCAAGCACGAGGTGTGAAAGGGCTTCGCAAGCCGTGCGCAGACTGCGGGAAATGGATTGTTGATTGCGACATGTCCTGGTCGCAGCACAAGTATACCTGCAAGTACGGGCCGTACGGCAAGAAGGGTAACAGAAAGGAGACCGGCAAGGGCGGCAAGCAGGATGATCATGACGACGACAATGGCAAGGCCGGCAAGGCGGGTGGCGAAGAGATTTCAGNCAAGTACGGGCCGTACGGCAAGAAGGGTAACAGAAAGGAGACCGGCAAGGGCGGCAAGCAGGATGATCATGACGACGACAATGGCAAGGCCGGCAAGGCGGGTGGCGAAGAGATTTCAGGGCGGTCGCCCATTCCACGCCGCAAGAAGGTGACCTTGGTGGAGGCAAGAAAGCAGGAGCCGCAGAATGACCACAAGAGTGCCGAAGCCCCGCCCATGAAGAAGCGACGCCGTCACATCGACAGCAGCGGTGTGGGGTCCTCAGGAGGAGCTTCGTCATCTCGCAACGGCCGGGGCGGTGGCGGTGGCATCCCTGGCCCTGGCGGCCCTGACGGTGCTGGCGGTGCTGGCGGTGACGAGTGTGAGCGTGTTGGCATGTTCTTGTCCAGCATAGCCGATTTCCTGAAGTCCACCAAAAGGACGTGAGAGGGCTTCAGCCTCGTGAGCAGACCCNGTGCTGGCGGTGCTGGCGGTGACGAGTGTGAGCGTGTTGGCATGTTCTTGTCCAGCATAGCCGATTTCCTGAAGTCCACCAAAAGGACGTGAGAGGGCTTCAGCCTCGTGAGCAGACCCAGGCCAGCGAGCAGCGAGCAAGTGGCTGTCTTAGCTGTCTTGGTCAGTGTTCCAGCAGCATTGGCCCTGGCAGTGTAGCAGCTACTTAACACACAGCTCCGGTGTTGTTGCCTGTTCGCTGGGTATTGGGTGCTGCTGATTCGGCACTGTCTTTCACCTCTTCTCTTGAGTCTTGAGGGCTTTTCATGAACTTTCATGGTCGTGCAATTTGCCACGGCGAGTCTCAGAACAGGCGATGGTTGTGCAGATGCATCGCAAAATGATGTCAAGTGTGATCTGAATCTGAGAGCCCAGCAGTCAGCAGTCAGCCAAGATTTGATTCGACCATGACCAAACCTTTCCCAACTTAGATCACTTGCTACACTTTACTTTCGCAGGACTTGGTGCAGCTGGACCACCTCATCTCCATCAGCGATGAGGACAGAGCCAATCAGAGAGACGCAGAGAGTGAGCTACTGCGATCATTGTCAAGTGTTATCACCTGGCATGTCGCACCCATCATCATGTTGGCGCACTCCCGAACAAATCTTCCTGCGAAGCTGCGTGTCTTTCTGCACACCATGGCACTTCTTGTGGATAGCCGGTCATCCCTAGCAGAGTTTTGCCATTCCGTTGTCAGTGTTCACACTGATTACGGGACAGAAAGTGCTTTGGCCAGGGTGGATAATGTCAGTCTGGATTTAATGCTGCCCTATCTACATTGCAAGNTTTGCCATTCCGTTGTCAGTGTTCACACTGATTACGGGACAGAAAGTGCTTTGGCCAGGGTGGATAATGTCAGTCTGGATTTAATGCTGCCCTATCTACATTGCAAGGCTGCAGGAAACAGGCCTGAGCAGGAGGAGATGTTTCTCGTGCCAGCAGCCACTGAGGAAGATTGTTTTCAGGTGTCCGACCAACCAGCTTTAGCCGATGCCATTGCTGAGGAGGTTGAGTCTGTGGATTTCTCAAACAGCCTCGAAGGGCCGGATATGATGCACATCATTCATAATGTCACAGCAAACTTGGAAGATGTTGTGAGTTGTTATTCGGAAATGATGGTTTCCTTGAAGGCCATTTGCTCATTGCTTGCAGGACGAGAGACTAAGCAACAGATCATTGAAACATGTTTCAGTGCCGGACCGTCGCTTGCATATATGGACATGATTCAGTCTTTTCAAGTCGTTCCTCATGAGAAACGCTGGAACACTGTTGCGGCAGCCATAGAAGAGATCCATGAACTTGAAGGTGCATTGAGGATGCATTGGAATCTGGGTCGCTTCTTGGGGTCTAACCAATCGGTCCCGAATGCCAGACCTGGTGATACGGCAGAGGGTGATTTCGGTGTCCATTTGAAAGCAGTGGACGATGGTATCTCATCTCCATTTTTCTGGGGTGCCATCAAGGTTCTTCTTCAAGTGGCCATGTTGCAACGAGAGGCTGTGCGGTTCGTGAATGGGTGTCCCTGCCACGGTCAATGGCAGGACTCGGATCTTCCAGACTTGAAAGCCTTAGTGTGCTCGTGCCCGCTCAGAGGCAGACGGTGTGCTGAGTTGGCTTCAGGGGACTTCTTTCAGTTGATCCAGTCTCTTCTTGACACAAGTGCCAGCCGTCTTGAAGTGTCGCTGCCCAGAGGCTTGACAGACGCCCAGGTAAGTGGCCTTATGCAGGATTTTGAGGTTGCACGACAGCACATCCTGACCACCTATGTTGTGAAGTTGAGCTTTTGGCGACAGCCCCCACATGTCCTGGCCGGTCTGGCTCACTCGAACCCAACGGTCCGTGTGAAATGCCTGCAGAAGTGCCTCAGTTCAGATTGCAGCCACCCGCGGATCAGGAAGCTCCGGGAGCATATGGATGCGGTGCATGCTTTCATCGGGGCGGGCGGTCTCTGGGATGACAGCGATGTTTTGCTGCCTCTGAGACTGCAGGCAGCCGAACTTCGCCTCATGNTCAGGAAGCTCCGGGAGCATATGGATGCGGTGCATGCTTTCATCGGGGCGGGCGGTCTCTGGGATGACAGCGATGTTTTGCTGCCTCTGAGACTGCAGGCAGCCGAACTTCGCCTCATGTTCACCTCAGCCTGGAGAGTGGAAGCTCAACATGCTCGCACGAAGAAGGCCTCCCAACATGCTCCTCGTCATTCTGCTGCGTATACTAGCTTGTCCCATCGCCTGCCTGAGATCAGGGCGCACCTTCGTGCCCATCCTGACGATGCACTGGAGCTGGCATCGATCATGGATGGTGTGTCGAATGGTCGTGCCGCTGCTCGGGTTTTGGGCTTTGATGCGGACATGATGTTGCGCAGTGGATGGCTGCGTTTGACTACAGGCAAAGATAAGGATATGGCCTTCCGGATGATTTACCACGATGATCCCTACTGCAAGTATTCGTTGGAGCTTCCAGCGACAGTGCCACAACGGTCCTTGCCACAGCGTCCGCTTCCGACTGCGCAGGACCCAATTGACTTGCCTGCAGGTTCGGAGTCACTTCGGAAAAGCTTGGCCCTTCAAGATCTGAGAAAGGCGGTGCAGCGGGGGATGTTCATTACCATGAAGTTCAACTTGTCTGCCTTGCACCAGCTTCGTTCATTGTTGGCTGCGCCAGCAGCTGTGCTGGCTGTGGAGGATTTCAGCCTAGCCTGGGAACCTGCGGCAGACGAGAACGTAGTCAGCCTTGATTCGGTTTTGCCCGACCTAGGCCAGACCCAGCCACTTGCAAGCCTGCTCGCTGGTGGAGGGGATGCGATTGCGGAAGAATTTGTTGTTGCCTCTGTCGGTCATGAGCAGCCCTCGCGGTTCCATAGGACACATGTAGAAGGGGAGGCTTCTTTGACTGGTCTCTGGTTTGTGCAGCTACACAACATACTGCATGTCGATGTGCAGAAGAAGGATCTTCATGTGTCCCTGCGTGCCGCGACCGCGCGTGGTTCTGCCTGTGAAGAAGCCCCTTTGTCCTTGCATGTTGGCTCTTTGTCACTTCCGGAACTCTTGCAGATGTATGCCTGGGAAACAGATGATTCCAAAATCCTGCATTACTTTGACAACCAACTTACCTCCGAGATCCCAGCCGAGCTCCGTGGCCACTTGACAGAAACATTGGGCATGCTGATGAAAGCCACAGNCTCCGAGATCCCAGCCGAGCTCCGTGGCCACTTGACAGAAACATTGGGCATGCTGATGAAAGCCACAGATGGTTTGGCAGTTACAGCAGACACGCCTGCTGCTGTTCTTGAGGTCCTTGGCATACTAGCGAGTCGAGATATGCTGCACGGACCCCCTTGGAAGCTTTCAGACACTGGCCTTGAGCGTGTGCAACAATGTGTGGCCTTGCAAAACAATCGTCAACTTTTGGAAGTATGCTNTACTAGCGAGTCGAGGTATGCTGCACGGACCCCCTTGGAAGCTTTCAGACACTGGCCTTGAGCGTGTGCAACAATGTGTGGCCTTGCAAAACAATCGTCAACTTTTGGAAGTATGCTCTCTGGCCCTCTCGAAGAAGCTACGCTTTTCCAGCTCATTCGTCACCTCGACAGGCTTGGGTGGGAACATGAAGTCATCACTGAAGCCGAGCACAAGCGCTTGAAGAAGACCAAATATGNCTCCGTGGCCACTTGACAGAAACATTGGGCATGCTGATGAAAGCCACAGATGGTTTGGCAGTTACAGCAGACACGCCTGCTGCTGTTCTTGAGGTCCTTGACATACTAGCGAGTCGAGGTATGCTGCACGGACCCCCTTGGAAGCTTTCAGACACTGGCCTTGAGCGTGTGCAACAATGTGTGGCCTTGCAAAACAATCGTCAACTTTTGGAAGTATGCTCTNTATGCTGCACGGACCCCCTTGGAAGCTTTCAGACACTGGCCTTGAGCGTGTGCAACAATGTGTGGCCTTGCAAAACAATCGTCAACTTTTGGAAGTATGCTCTGGCCCTCTCGAAGAAGCTACGCTTTTCCAGCTCATTCGTCACCTCGACAGGCTTGGGTGGGAACATGAAGTCATCACTGAAGCCGAGCACAAGCGCTTGAAGAAGACCAAATATGNCTCTGGCCCTCTCGAAGAAGCTACGCTTTTCCAGCTCATTCGTCACCTCGACAGGCTTGGGTGGGAACATGAAGTCATCACTGAAGCCGAGCACAAGCGCTTGAAGAAGACCAAATATGTTCATGCGCACGGACCCTCCGTCGCAAATGTTTGGTACACTCGTGTACATGCTGACACCGTGAACAGGAACTACCTGTGGGCTTTGGCAAGACTGGATGGTGTCGATATCAAAGAAGTCCCCTACGGTGCACCTGACCATGTTTACTTGAAGCTCCTGGGCTTCACTGACGAACACATTCGAGAAAGGGCGGCTAAACGAACACGGCAACCCCGCTTTGTCCATGTCGTGGAGGACGGTCTTGAAGAGCCGACGATCAAGAAGAGGCGGGTCGCTGCAAACCCGAGCCGCCGCCGCAGACGACGTCCAGCCGCAGCAGATGCTGTGCTTGCTGCTTCCGAAGAAGCTGTGCCTGACGAGGACAATGATGACCTGGCCGCCATGCTTGATTTGCTGGAGGAGGACGATGTTTCTGCGCCGCCGAGTGGTGATGATGAATGCTCCAGGAGCGATTCGGATTCCAGCTCAAGTTCCAGTTCAAGTTCCAGCAGCAGCAGCAGNATGCTTGATTTGCTGGAGGAGGACGATGTTTCTGCGCCGCCGAGTGGTGATGATGAATGCTCCAGGAGCGATTCGGATTCCAGCTCAAGTTCCAGTTCAAGTTCCAGCAGCAGCAGCAGCAGTAGTAGCAACAGCTCATCTTCATCTGAAAGGGTTGTAGATCCGCCAGAGCCACCTCCTGCTTCCTCAGCAAGTGCGGTCCCAGAGCCCAAGGCCAAAGCCGGCCNAGCCGGCCGGGGCAGGAAAATCATGGATCGTTCTGAACCGTGGGGCGACCATTGGCTCACACCTGTCGGACCGGAGGGACAAGAGCCCAAGCATTATCAGATCAGGTGTGGCTTTCCAGATCACAACACGGAGCATGCTTGTACCAAGAAGCGTGCAGTCTCCTTCGGTGGGAAGGATGAGGTACTGCTATGTCTCAAATATTGGGCTAGCCTCGGGAGCCTCTGTGAAACTGCTGAAGNCTTGTACCAAGAAGCGTGCAGTCTCCTTCGGTGGGAAGGATGAGGTACTGCTATGTCTCAAATATTGGGCTAGCCTCGGGAGCCTCTGTGAAACTGCTGAAGATCACCTCAAGCTGTTTGAGGAGGTCGTTGTGCCGGCATGGAGGAACAAGACGATTCCGCCGGAGTCAAGCCTTGTTAGGACTGTGTAACTATGTAACGATGCAGCTTTAGGCTTCACAGTTCCTCNGGAGGTCGTTGTGCCGGCATGGAGGAACAAGACGATTCCGCCGGAGTCAAGCCTTGTTAGGACTGTGTAACTATGTAACGATGCAGCTTTAGGCTTCACAGTTCCTCGTCGACAACGTCTATAACCCTGCGGTCAGTCTGCCCGGTCAGTGATGTTCACTGCGGTGTGAACAAAACAAAGTTGCTTTGCCTGTTGCGAGATCAGCCATGTTAGTTTGTGTGGGTCATATATGTGCAATGCATAACGTGCCTGCTCTTGTTGTTGTGTTGATGTAGGTACCGTAGATAAGAAACATGTTGCGAGTTTCGCTGCTGAGCTTCGTTTTGTTTCTTTATACCAAAACCACCAACGGCTGCTATTCTCCTTTGCGCTTTTGCACACTGAAAACCCAGCGCGCGCAGGAATTGGCGCACAGGGTCCAATTTTCACGAGATCTCTTCTGACGCGCGGTGGGTGAGTTTTACAGGGAAATTAATAGCTTTTTGCCCTAAATAGGATACTTTTGAATAGGATGGGTTTTCTTTGCTTTTTTAATGGTTTGAGGGCCCANAGATCTCTTCTGACGCGCGGTGGGTGAGTTTTACAGGGAAATTAATAGCTTTTTGCCCTAAATAGGATACTTTTGAATAGGATGGGTTTTCTTTGCTTTTTTAATGGTTTGAGGGCCCACATAGAGCTTTTGGCCAGGGCGGCTTTCGTGCATTTCGTGCGGCCCGGTCGGGGCTCGTCACCTGGCTGGCCAGGGGCTCTCTGGCAGCCTTTGGGGAGGGCCTGGGAGGGGCCCGGAAGGGGCCCAAGGGGCTCCCAGGAGGCCCCGGGACTGGAAGACTTGTTTCAATTTGGAGGCCGGGCCCTGGGTCTGGGGCCATTTCCGTTCGAAGGGCTTCGGGCCGGCTTTCGTGCATTTCGTGCGGTCCGGGCCTTGGGCCGGCCAGAGGGCAGTTTCGGAGGCTTGGGCTGGGAAAATTGAGGTTTCAGCTGATTTTGGTCAGATCTGCCCAAGTCCGTGGCTGTTGGCGCGCAAGGGGCTTTCGTGCACTGATTCAGGCCATATCTGTCTTGAACGCTACATAGCTGCGCCTTCCGGTGCTGATGCAAATCATGTCCTGTGCAGTGCTTTGTCTGATGATATTGCTCCAGCCGTATGTATTGAGTTGCCAGAGTTGCAAAGCAAGTAGACTTTGCTGCATGCAGGAGNGCCTTCCGGTGCTGATGCAAATCATGTCCTGTGCAGTGCTTTGTCTGATGATATTGCTCCAGCCGTATGTATTGAGTTGCCAGAGTTGCAAAGCAAGTAGACTTTGCTGCATGCAGGAGTGAAGGTGCATGGTGTATCTTCCAATTGCTTCCGTTGCTTCCTAAAAATCTCAAAGTCCATGGTCTCAGGTCATCACTCGGAAGCACTCTATAATGACTCCTGTAAAGTGAGATGTGNAGTGAAGGTGCATGGTGTATCTTCCAATTGCTTCCGTTGCTTCCTAAAAATCTCAAAGTCCATGGTCTCAGGTCATCACTCGGAAGCACTCTATAATGACTCCTGTAAAGTGAGATGTGACTTGCTGCTTTCATGTGACTCATGTGTCAGAGACTCACGCGGTGCAGTTGCAGTGTTTTTGCGTCAAGGACCCGGTGTCAGTTTGTTTGCCTGGCAGGGAAGCTTATCGTAGTTAGGCCAGTTAGGCAGCAGGCCATGGACTCACAGGGCCAAGGCTTGGAAGAGGAGTGGCAACTTTTGCCTGCAATTGCAAGAAGCTCCGGTCGAAGGCGGAGGTATCGGCACGGGTCTTTGGCTGACCTCTCAGCTCGGAGTTCCTTGCCCCCGGGCCCGGCATCCTTGGAAGAGATGTTTGATTATCCTATCGATATCACCCAGGTCCTGTTCTCGATCCCTGCGTTCTCTGCTCGCTGTAGGGCTCTGCTGCAGCACGGCATAGTGGAGCATTCTGATTACTCTGGGATAGGAGCTGAAAGGGAGGCAAAGAGATTGCTTTTGCAGGTCTTTGATGAGATCTATGGTTGGCATGTCCCACATGTCTTCCGGAAGTCCTGCGATCGTGATTTCCATTGCCTGGATATCTTGAAACATGCCTCCCACGCATGGGATGAGGGGTCCTCTTGTGTTTTCTCAGACATTATGCATCAATTGGTGCCGGATGCACAAGCATGGTGTTCTGCCGCGATGCAAGGGACCCCTACAGAGTCCCCTGAGAGCCACCTGCGAGTGAACTCGGAGATTCGTCACTTCCTCCTGAACAACAGCTGGGTTGTGGATCAGGACACCTGTTGACTCGAGAGACCAGGGGTTCATCCCAAACCCTGAATCGTCAGTGTAGGTTATGGTAGGTTGCTGCTTGAGCTGAGTTCTGCCATGCTGAGTCTGTGGTCTGTGTCCCAAAGTAATTCAGAACTGCACCGGTTGCACCATGGCATGTTGTCACTTCGGCGAGGAGCATCGGGCACATTGCCTTGTTCACAACAAGGACTGTGTCGTGAACAAGCCACGTGAGTGGCTTGCAAATCCAGGGGCTCTGGTGATCGCTCACGCAGGGAACTCTTGCCAGGCTTGGAGCCAGGAAGGAAAAAGGGCACGGGCGTCTCACGAAAGCCAGGTGCCTTTGGCAGCTTGGGTCGCAAGCCGCAAGCACTTGTGTCAAGCCGGACAGGAGGACATGTTTTTCGAGGAGTGCACACCGCTCTTTGACATCGAAGAATGCCTCAGAGAGCCTTTGAGGGGCACACACAGGGTCATCAAGGTGGTCACGGGCCCTCGTCTTCTGGGGTGGCCGACATCGAGAGAGCGACTGTTGTCAGCCGGCCTCAGTCTTCGTACTTTGGTTTGGGTGGGTCCTCAGACTGATGAGGAAANCATCAAGGTGGTCACGGGCCCTCGTCTTCTGGGGTGGCCGACATCGAGAGAGCGACTGTTGTCAGCCGGCCTCAGTCTTCGTACTTTGGTTTGGGTGGGTCCTCAGACTGATGAGGAAATTCAGGAAGAGTTCGAAAGGCTTTTTGCTCGTTGCCCTAGGGTGAATGGAAGCATCTTCTTGCAGGAAGATGATGCTGAAGTGCAAAGGTGGCTCAGGAATCAGCTCTGCAAGCGGAGCTATTTTCCTGAGACCCTGCCTGAAGGAGACAGACTCTTCGAAATGCTCCTGGCGCCAGGCCACCTGCAACGGCTGGAGGCATATCGAGGCTTCTGTGCTGAGCATGCTGGCCTGGACGGGACTTTTTTTNAGACCCTGCCTGAAGGAGACAGACTCTTCGAAATGCTCCTGGCGCCAGGCCACCTGCAACGGCTGGAGGCATATCGAGGCTTCTGTGCTGAGCATGCTGGCCTGGACGGGACTTTTTTTTGTGATCTCGACCATTGGCCACAGTCCCCAGGGCCAGATTACGGCCCAATGATGCCTTGTCTCCTCACACACGGATGCATACTGGAGCTGAGCAGAGCTCGTTTTGTCACACCGTCCGAGCGGTTTTTGAGCTTAGGCTTTCATGCTGTGAAACATGCAAGCGACCGTTTCTTTTGGAATCTAGGTCCGTATGTGTTGGGACAGGCAGACAGATACACCAAATCCCAGTCAGGTAATTCGCAGTCGTTGCCGATTATCCTGGCATGGAACTTGTACGTTTTCTGTAACACTGTCAAGCGTGAGACAGCGTCTCTGGGCCCTCGCATCTTAGACCCCTCGGATGATTCTGTTGGGTCTGATGACGATGTCTAGAGTCTAGAGATCTCAGGAGGCTTGACCCTCATGATTTAGCACATGGTTGCACATGTGATTTTCCGCCTCAGTTCTAGTGTCGAATTCCTCTGAGCAGACAGGTTAGGACCTTTGTGTGAGATGTAATGTCGTAGGCTTTGAAGCAAGCGCTGGTTCAGTGTCAGATATTCAGTCTCGCTGTCTGCGGTCGCTCTTGAGAACGGCTCCGGGGTAATCCGATGGCCCGCAAGCTGCTTGAGCTCTGGATGAGTGATGTGAAAGTGGNGCTGTCTGCGGTCGCTCTTGAGAACGGCTCCGGGGTAATCCGATGGCCCGCAAGCTGCTTGAGCTCTGGATGAGTGATGTGAAAGTGGAGCACATGTGCTGTCGTTGTAGCAACTGAGTAGCAAATGTGGTAGGCAGCAGAGCAGCGGACATGTTTTTCACAGGTGTAGCACGTGCCAGGATTGAGACTTGTTGCTGAGCCTGTTTGCNAGGCAGCAGAGCAGCGGACATGTTTTTCACAGGTGTAGCACGTGCCAGGATTGAGACTTGTTGCTGAGCCTGTTTGCGATGGTAGGACTTGCTGAGTGCCCTGCAAAGAAGCATTTTTTTGCCTGTCTCAAAGCCTGTTCTTGTCAGGGTAGTTTTCCCAGCTTTCTCTGTGATCACGAGAAGCATGCCCAGTGCATCCAGTTCCGATGTCTTTGACCCAAAGACAGCTGTGANCTTGTCAGGGTAGTTTTCCCAGCTTTCTCTGTGATCACGAGAAGCATGCCCAGTGCATCCAGTTCCGATGTCTTTGACCCAAAGACAGCTGTGATCCCTCGGCAGGAGTGCTAGATTGTCTAGCAAGTGCATGCTGTGTAGGGAGAAGTGCACGAGCATCAACCCACGTGCCTTCAGGAGACCCTGCAGAAGTGGGTGAAGAAGCGCAAGGCTGAAGAAGTGACCAGAGCTGAGCCCGAGCCCAAAGCCATCCCGAGATATGGTAGGCTGTTGAAAACATACTACCCGCTCTTGGAGCTGCTACCGACAGCAGCACTACCTCCCCGGCCCCCTTCGGGTAAACACCAGTTTACACTGAAGTGGAGCAACAGCAGGGATGTTCCAGTGCCAGTGCAAATCATATGCGACCTTCGTGGGTCGTGGCGGGTGGTGCATAAGAATCGTACAAGGACATTTGTGTTCTACGACGACAATATCTGCAACGCCTGGAACCTGGCAAAGGAAACGGCGAGCTATTGGGAGTCCCACCCACCGCATCCACGTGAGCATGACAAGCCTGAACCGGCTGCGGCTGCTCGCGAGTCTCGCGAGGGTGAGGGGCACAGTTCTGATGACACCGATTCGTTTGATCTCGGTCCTTTTGCCGACGCTTTTGATGATGAAAGCCTTGATCGTCTTCTTGACTCATCAAGTGAGGCTGAGTTGCCTGATTNCTGATGACACCGATTCGTTTGATCTCGGTCCTTTTGCCGACGCTTTTGATGATGAAAGCCTTGATCGTCTTCTTGACTCATCAAGTGAGGCTGAGTTGCCTGATTTTGAAGCTAGGCCACGCCGTGCTCTGCCCGAGCCAGCAACAGACTAGTTCTGGACATTGCCGTAGTTAGTACAGTGGGCATCTGTTCAAGCTTCATCGGGTGAAGTGTGGAGCCGTCTTGNGCCGTGCTCTGCCCGAGCCAGCAACAGACTAGTTCTGGACATTGCCGTAGTTAGTACAGTGGGCATCTGTTCAAGCTTCATCGGGTGAAGTGTGGAGCCGTCTTGGAAACTTTAGATGTGAAGATGCTGTTTGTTGAATAGTGAAACAGTCGGTTGTTCATTGTTCCCACGGCGGCTTCGTCTAGAGGTCTACTGTGCTTACCGTGCTTTCAGCTTTCAGTTTCAACACTCAAGCAGGGTCACAGAGGGGGTCGAGGATGAGACCGCATGAGAAACCACGATGTATGTCTGCGAGTGTGTTGGGTCTTAGGTCTCAGTCTTTGTCTTTCAGCCTGGTCCCTCTCCCTCTTCTCCCTCTTCCTCTCTCCCTCTCCCTCTCCGTCTTCTCCCTCTCTCTCCCTCTCTCCCCCTCCCCCTCCCCCTCTCCCTCTCCCTCTCCTTCCTGTTCTCCTTCTCCCTTTCTCCCTCTCCCTTTCTCCCTCTCCCTCTCCCTCCCCCTCCCCTCTTCCTTCCCTCTTCCTCCCTCTCCCTCTCCCTCTCCCTCTCCCTCACCCTCCCCAGATCTGTGATTGTGTGCGGCAGCGAACTATGTCCAGCTCATGTCCATGTGCGTCACATGTCTTCATTCTGCTCAAGTGTCTCTGCACTCTGCTCTTCGTTTCTGCCGATATTTTATTGTAGCGCTGAGCCTTCGCAGGTTCAGGCATGTCAGGAATGCTGACAGAAGAGGGATTTGAGGAGCCTGTGGCTGAGCCGTCAGAACCCGATGCCCAGATGCCTGATCAAGCGCCCAAGCGTGGGAGAGGTCGTGGCGGCGGCCGGGGGGGCGGGCGTGGAAAGAAGGAGGGCGCAAAGGCTGGTCGGGGCGGTGGAAAGAGGGCTCCGGTTACCACATGTATTTGTCCGACTTGCACAGCACCGAAATACCCAGGGTCCCGGTTTTGTAGTCTTTTCCATCACAAAAAGGCTGCCGACAATCTCGCTTACCAACGGAGAACTCGGTCTCTGTCAGAGGAAGAAAAGGAAGCCTTCGACAAAGCCATGGCAAATGACGGTGAGGCTGGAAAGCTGGTAGAACAGTTTGCTTTGGACAATCCGCCAGAATTGAAAAAGAAGCAGTTGTTCGACTTCGCGAAGTTCTGTCGCACCACTGGCCAACGTGTGTCTCAGCAAGTACAGAAGGGCAAGAAGCCTTTCACCGAAAAGGCATATTACAAGCATGCCGAGAACGTCCTTGGCTTGACAACAGAAGAGGCTCAGGAAGAGTGGAAATTGTACGTGAACAACAAGGCCCTGAAAAGGGACAACGAGGGGCACAAAGGGGCTGAACGAATTTGGATCCCGGCTCACGACCTGGACATGGACACAAGAGAGCATTATGTCGATAACCAGGTCATTGAAGGCAGTGAGGACTTCCGTGCCCCCACAGACGCAGATCGGAAGATGTTGCAGGCGCGGGTCTNGGCTCACGACCTGGACATGGACACAAGAGAGCATTATGTCGATAACCAGGTCATTGAAGGCAGTGAGGACTTCCGTGCCCCCACAGACGCAGATCGGAAGATGTTGCAGGCGCGGGTCTTATGTTATTGTGTTGGTGTACAGTGTAAAATATCTTGCCCTTTAAGGGCTTCTGCTGATTCTGCTGGCCAGGCTAGATAACATAGGATAGTATGGGTATGTTCGGGGCGAGCTCAACCATTGGTTTCTTTGTTTCTGTTTGCTTCCATTACACGTCTTGCAGGATCATCTCCGGCGCCAGCGATTGAGCTTCGACGACGAGGACTTTGGCATTACGTCTGAGCAGGCTGCAGATGTCGCCAAGGGTGTGATACTCACCCCCAAGAAAAAGCCAGGGGCAGCGGATCCGGACCAAGCCATGGATGACACTCTTACTCCTGAGAAGGTAGCGAACGTCAACCTCCAACGTGAGCCGACTCAGCTGCATCGATCTATGGAGGCCTCTCTGAGAAAGATTCGGCGTGAATTCAAGAAGGTGCTGCCCATGGCAGCGGCCGCTGCCGAGGAGTACAAGAAGTACCCTGCACCACTCCGGTGCTCCGATCGTGCTCTTCTTTCTTTCTGTCGGACGCTGCAATTCCGTCATGAGACAGGGGTCCGCTGTGCTGGCAGGCCGGAGGACGTGTTCTGGATGGTCCCAGACTCCTCTGTGAGCTCTGTGGGTCCATCCGGGCCCGCTCCTACCGGTGCTGCTCAGACTCAGCCGGCTACTCCGAATGCGGCTGCAGCGAGTGTCGCACCTTCTGACGGTGCTGATGTGGTCAGCACAGACTTCATTGATCAGCGGAAGCTTGTATCCTTCGAGGATTTCCTTGCTGAGCCTCGTACGAGCAAGAACAAGTTCTGGGACGGCAAGGTGGAGGTCTTGAAAGAGCTGGATGCTGTGCAGGAATCTATGGAATCTTTGCTTGAGTGCAAAGAAGCTAAAGATTTCCTTGTGTACAAGCAAGAGTGGCTGGCCGCTGAGAAGGCTTTTCTACAGATTCCCAAAGGTATCAAGCAGGCTGCGGATGACCTCACCAAACACATGAAACTCAGGGTTGCAGAGGATGCTCGCGAGAAGAAGCGCGCAGTTGATCAGAAAGCCAAGGATGATTTGCAGCGTGTGCGGAACGAGGCTAAGCAGCAAGCTGAAGCCATTAAGAAAAGGAAGCTGGACCAGCAAAGTGTTGTGGCCAAAATCTACACCGTTGACATGCCGGCCAATCTGTGTGCTACCGTGCCAATTCCTGGGTCAGGTTCGACCCCGGATTTTGTGAAGCCTTGGATGATGGATTGCACCACCGAGTTGGTTGCAGTTCTTGGAGATGCGGTTGTGCAAAAGGCCATCGGCGCATGGGGATCCCAATACAAGAAAACCATGGCGAACGCCAAGCTTTCGTATGCAACTTTCCCCATGGACCCAAAGTCTGGTCGTGGTCTTGTCAATGACTTTGCAGCCAAACTCAGGCCGCAGGGGCAGCAACCGGATCTATCAGAAGTGCAGGGCGGCAAGCAGTTCATGGAGTCCGCATGGCTGTATGGTCTGAGCCCTGACCACAAGAGTATTTCCTTTCTGCCCAACCATGCTCCGNAGGGGCAGCAACCGGATCTATCAGAAGTGCAGGGCGGCAAGCAGTTCATGGAGTCCGCATGGCTGTATGGTCTGAGCCCTGACCACAAGAGTATTTCCTTTCTGCCCAACCATGCTCCGTGCATCAGGGTCCTCGCTGTTGGTGAGACTCGCTACATTTTGATTGAATGGTCCAGCTTGTTGGCGGCCCTTCAGATCGCGGACNGCATCAGGGTCCTCGCTGTTGGTGAGACTCGCTACATTTTGATTGAATGGTCCAGCTTGTTGGCGGCCCTTCAGATCGCGGACGACACGGCTGGTCGTGCAGAGAAAGCCATCGAGACGCTGAAAGGCCTGGATGAGCCAGCGCTTCACTCCTTGCCCGAGAAAGGGGTCGTGTGGATGCAGTGCAATCTGAAGCCGCAGTTTGCACTGTTTATTCCTACCGGCTGGCTAGTTGTCGAAATTTCCAGCAACTGTCCGCTTATCTACGGATTTCGGAAGGGGTTCTTCACATTCCTGTCGAAGCATATCGAGAATTATGAGGCAGCCATCTCGTTGACACGTGAGTCCCAGCAGAACGTGACACGGATGGAACAGATTCTCCAGGTCCTGAAGGATCAGGGGAAGCCTAGGCCTCCGGAAGAGCAGCAGGGGCAACAACAGGCACAGTAGGCAATCTGAGGCTGAGGAGTCGATGTTGCCAGTTTTCTGTAGGTGTACGTTCACCTTTGGTGTGCAGCTCGAAGTGGCTGCGCTGACGGGTTGAGATATGGCAGTGTGCATCAGCTTGCGGCTTGCGACACGTCAGACCATTTCCTTTTCAGTTCTTGAGCGCTTTTCCTTACCACAAGTTGCGGCCGTGTCACCAGTGGTTATCAGAATGGTTATCAGTTATCAGCTATCGGGNTTGCGGCTTGCGACACGTCAGACCATTTCCTTTTCAGTTCTTGAGCGCTTTTCCTTACCACAAGTTGCGGCCGTGTCACCAGTGGTTATCAGAATGGTTATCAGTTATCAGCTATCGGGATTTAGTGAATAGGTTAGGCTTGTTTGCGTGTTGAAGGTGGCTAGCAGCAGGTGTGAACCGACAAAAACCTTGTGTCAGTGACTTGAGTGTGCAANGGTTAGGCTTGTTTGCGTGTTGAAGGTGGCTAGCAGCAGGTGTGAACCGACAAAAACCTTGTGTCAGTGACTTGAGTGTGCAACGTCCAAAAAGATTCTGAGTGAGAGCATGCAGCGATACGACATGTCAACTTACGGGCTCCGCCCTATGCCGCGCCCCTTCGTGGGCCCCTAGGTCTTTTATGGAAACCCCCAAACAAAGAAGANCAAAAAGATTCTGAGTGAGAGCATGCAGCGATACGACATGTCAACTTACGGGCTCCGCCCTATGCCGCGCCCCTTCGTGGGCCCCTAGGTCTTTTATGGAAACCCCCAAACAAAGAAGAATCAATAAATGGGAAATTTGAACTAATTAAACTTTAGTTCAACCATGTTCCCTTGTCCCGACATGGAAAGCTGTCTAGGTAGCTGGTCCTACGTGTTTCCGTTCATCTAGTTACAGAGGAGCTCGCAACCAAAGAAAATGGTGCATAGATTGGTTATGACCGCAGCGGGGCCGTCGCGCTAATCATATGTCGCAAAATCTATCAAATTACATCGTTTCGCCTGATGCAGAAATATCTGTACCCAAACCCAGCCCCAGNCCGCAGCGGGGCCGTCGCGCTAATCATATGTCGCAAAATCTATCAAATTACATCGTTTCGCCTGATGCAGAAATATCTGTACCCAAACCCAGCCCCAGGGGAAATAGTGAAATTTGCTATTGAGGTCTTTGGCCGAAAAGGCTTCAGATCATCAACACTCCTCGTGCATGCCGAGAGACCGGTTTATGGTATGAGTGTGCGGTTTACAGGTAGGGGGGTAGAGCCAAGATACTTGGCCAGAGTTTGATGAGATTGTGGAAGACATATACAGGGTCCAGGGTGGTGTGCTGCATTGGAAGTCTCGGGCTTCTTTTGACGGCCCGAAGCTCGATGCACCGAAGCCCGGAAGCTCTAAAACATACGGACTGACTTGCATGCACCGTGTAGGTCTTGCAGCATGGAAGAAAACAGCCTCCGCGACTACTTTGTAGCTCGGCAACTGGAAGGGCCTGCGCGGGCTAGGACAGGAGTTTTGGGTTTCTACACGGGGTTTCCTTTCTTCTCGTACATAGCAAAAGGAGTCGCCATAATACTCACGTTGTATCCTGAAACACCACTGCAGGCAAGTATAATTGGTCTAGCCTTTCTCTTATTATGTTGTTTTGTTTGGATGTTCTCTGTATAGTTAGTCGACAAACGCAAAGCACTGTTCTTGGTGGGGCTTTCGTCCCTCGCGACAGTGCAAGACGGTCCTGAAACTTTGCACGCTAGCTGGGCCCAAGCAAACCAGTATCACGGCACCCTGGATCTTGTGAAACTCTTGTCTCTGGTCGTCTCAATTGGCTGCAGGGCAGTACGTACTACATTGTCCTTTCCATTTTACCGTGGAGACAGTGAGGTGCCATGGGCAGACAGATGCGAGCGCCACTACAACGTTCCCACTATTGACACGTTCTCTTGCTGGCTTGAGTCCTTGCTGTTCACTTCCTTGCTACTTGTGAAACCCCTTCTCATCCCAGAGCCCAAAACCTCAAACAGCTTGGTTGCACTCAGGAGAAGAAGTACCGCCAGGGGAACTTCTTCGAGCGCGGGGACTATGACTCGTGTCAAGCATTACATTGGGATTTCTGCAGTTACTCCGAGAGTGTTATTACCTCTCATGCTGACCTTCCGGACTTCCGGCTGGGCAGCCGTGCTTATGAGAGACGCCCCTCTTGTCACGATCACTTGGGCACCATCCCTGTTACGACTGCTTGAGACAAGGAGTCCTGAGGACCTTCGTGAGCATCTTCGCCTGCCCGAGGAACTCCAAACGAGCGTCCAGGTTACCTACAATAGTGACGTATGTGGCAACGTATGTAAGGAGTATGGGTACTTTTCCGAGAAGGGGTGGAACTACAAAGGAACACTGTGTTCCTCCGGAAATGCATCTGCAGAGCAAGTGTTTTGTAACCTAGGACCTCCAGCAAGGAACGCGACACTGCAGCGCACCCAAGAAGACCTCCATTGGGGCCCTCCATGACCAAATGCATAGCTCCTTGGCCCTCTAACCGGCTCCAATCCACCTATACTATCGCCAAAGCCCAGAAACCCCCAAACTGCAGACCCTCCTGCGAGCCAGGACCCGAAAACCTATCAGTTGACAGACAGATTGTAAGATCCTGTTGTTAAGGACACTGATCCTAATGGGACTTCCCTCTTTCGGACCACCTCCCCCCCCAACAATGGGTGGCCAAGGATTTCTTGGCTGACAGCTGGCGCCTGGGCTGTGAAAGTCAGCAAGCCACAGCATTTGGAGTGTTAAGGGTCGGAAACTAATTACTGCCGATGCTGAATTCCCAAACCACAATGCAAGACTCAGGGGAAACTGAGCCTTCAAGTTGAGTCTGCATTCACAAACACTAGTATCTATATTATAGTATCTATAGTAGTCACTAGACCTTCAGCTCCGCAGCTTGCACCCTCGCATGCACCCTGCACCCCAAATCCCCAGACCTTAACCTGTAGACTCTACCACAAAGCCCTCAAGCCTACGGCCCCAAAAGCCGCACTGCCAGAGCCCTGAACCTTAAAGCAGAGCTCACCATGCAATACGCGGAATCAGGTGCTGGGAGCATCGCCGAACCGGTATCCGGGCGCCGGGCCGAGGGGCTAGGTATGGTTTTTCGGGTATTGCACGGTTTCGGTATACAACAGAGGTTTTATGAGGCTTTGTTTGGAGGTGTGAGGGATTTTTCGGTTTCAGGGGTTGCCGTAGTCGCCACACTCTTCAACCTGAATGCAGCCAAGTTGTGGAAGAAGATCCTTCAAACTATGCCACCGGAGCGCGGCCGTCTTGTTAAATCAGTAATTAGTGAATGCATCCAATTCCAAGTTCGCATACTTATCGTATCTTATAGTGAATGAGACTTCAACTTCAACCGTCCTTGCGTTTTACACAACCCTGGATAGCTGACTGGCCAAGGTCTGGGCGGATGCATTGGACCTGTCATTGGGTCAGCCGGACTGATCTGACGACAAACCGTCTGTGGTACGCAGGGTTTCATGGGTGGGGGTGTCGTTTTGCCTATGTCTATAAGGCACTTTCCAGACATTCTGGCCTGATATCTGCCGGGAGGACAGCCGAGTTGTGTTCCATTACACCAGCGTTGCCTGCCTGCAAGCAGCCACGCAGTATCAAGAGCGTACTAGCGCCCAAGACGTTAAGTGTTCAGCATCACTGGCTTTTCGGATCCGTATATGTATACCGAATCGAGACTTCAAGCTCTGCTAGAGTCAGAGAGGAGTCATGTTTTATGGGGCTTGCGATGCTAGTTGCATTGAAAACCGACAGGAAAAGCCGTGTTACGAGGACATATGCTAGTGACACTGTTGGGGGCTCTTCAGAACAACTGTTGAACGAAGCGTCAAGCCCATGACCGACCCTCTCGCCTTGTAGTTCGAGGTTTGAGACAGGACATGACATGTTTGCTCGCGCGAGCCCACGCTCCTAAACCATCTCAGGAGCTGACTTTTCGGGAAGTGACTTCCGAAGAGAAGCAGCCGGCGGAAGTATGGGTCGCCAGGATCAGATTCAGGAAGTTGCCCTGCCACTGCCACCCTGGAGATCCCAAGCCTTGCACCTTGCCCTAGGTGCGCTCTATCGAAACCCACAGCCATTCACAAACAAGCGCAAATTTCAAGCCCAGGCGGCTGCTATCGGAGCAAACAGTTGCAACCTTCAGCTTTCAAACCAATCCCAAAATATCCTTCTCTGCAGGGTTTGATTGAAAGTGAAACCCCTTCTTCACCCCACACCGTCAGAACCCTTGGGCCGGGCATGCGCAACAATGATTTGAAAGCTGACTCAGATATTCGAACGGGGTATTGGCATACACTGTGTTGTAAGCATGCAGGGGTTGCACACGTGAGGTTCTAAGATATCTTGTAATTATCAAGGCTGTGGTCTCTGCATGGTGTCCAAGGTGATGTGAGTCACCGGTTCAATGTTCGGGGTTTCGGGTTCTGGGCGGTTTCGGTGTTTGGGGGTTGGCTAGAGACGAGATGCTGCTTCTTTCCGAATTCGGGTCTCTTCTAGGCCTTGGCAGACGAAAGATCATGGCTGAATCAGACGATGTGCCTGCTCTTTCAATCCTGAGGCTCTTTAAGTTGCCTTGATCCGGTGCAGAAGTGCCCATCTACCCCCACCGGCAGAAGCTTAAGGGTAAATCGGTCTCTGTTTCCGGAGGGTTCTCTTCTCTACTTTAAGGTCGGTATCGGGTTGCCCAGAAGAGTACGCCACTTGAAAGGATGCATGGCTTCGAGCTCCCATGTACAAAGAAATGTTGGAAGAAGTGCGATAAGCCTCATGTCCGCTCTTCCAGGCCCTGAGACCCTGATTACTAAACCTAAACGACCCTCGACTCGACTAGGGCCATGAAGAGCTTCATTAAGCCAGATTGTCCAAACACAACAAACTCGGACCCCACGCTTAACTCCCTCAAGACCTCCCAACACCACCCTACATCCTAAATCTTATGCCCTGTAGAGACCGCAGCATGCTTTGCCCCCTGCGAAAGCTCGGCAAAACCCGAAAGCCGGAACACGCTCCAAGGTCGCAAACCCCCAAAGCCAAGAGCCACTTAGACAAAGACAGCTGCGGTAACATAAGAAAGCGAGAAGACAACAACACCCTGCAAATGCAAAATGACACAACCTTACACAGTAAACCCCCAAGCCTCTAAACTCATAAACCCTATCTACAAGACTTACATCCTCAACCGTAGGCATCTTATCCTTTCCGAGGCTGCCTTAAAGAGCGATCCTGGCACCGCCTGGTTCGGTTCCGGTCCCTCGGCTTCGAAGGGGCAAAGCTTCAGGGCTACTGTGTAAGGGTTCCAAAAGTCAGGGTATTATCTAAAAAAATATTTTTTTATGTCGGTGATCAGGGTTTAGGGTTTAGGGTTTGAGGGCTACTGTAAGGGTTCAAAAGTGAGGTTTACAAAGGTGCAGTAGGACCCGGGTTTCAGGGTTTTTGGAAACAGGGGCTTTGAGAGCAAAGATGGGGCCCAGAATAGGGGTCCTGTCGTCTTCAGGCTACATAAGGGCTTGAGGGTTCTAGGCGGTTTAGACACACTCCGAGGTTCTTGCCCTACATGATGGTGCATCTGATTCCCGCTTCCATTATCCCCGCTGTCACCCCTAAGATCCCGAGCAGTAGCCTCATAGGCCCGGAGGAAGGTTTGGGAATTGGGGCTTTTGCAGCCCAGCATTCCTAAGCTCAACAACACACCTACATCCAGGAGCTCAATGTGTTAGAAGGCCTTGGAAAAACCAGGTGTTCCGGTGCTCTCCCGTATCTCGACCGTCAACTGCAAAGTCATCAGGATATACGGATCAGAAGGTTTGAGGCTGTTATAGGCTAATCTAGGCTTTCGGGTACATGGAGGTTTCAATCATTGTAGCCCTATAACTGACACCTTAAACACAACCCGAAAGTGCTTGGGCCCGGGATCCCGACTCTCGATCGAATCATGGTGTAACTAAAAATTGTTCACAGCTGTTTGCGCAAAAACGAGCCCTGACTTGGATCGTAGTTCAGGGCAGGGGTTAGTAGCAGCTTCTCAAATCGAGCGCCCGTCGGGCACCATCGTTTGGAACGGATCTCAACAAAAGCCAATGGGACAAAGGGATCTATCCGTCGAGCTGTCCTGCGGCTCCTGTTGAGAGGTCTTTACACCGTGCCCAAGGCTCCAGATGAGTGGAAGGCGCAGCGCAGAGTTTAGCGCCTAGTTTGGGGCTCGCTTGACACACCCGCAGCTTTGGGCTTCAGAATACAGCACAGTTCTATCGGAATTGCAGGACAGAGCAGAACTGCTCGACAACAATTTCCGGAACCTTATGAAGAAGGACCAGAACAATGACGACAAGGGTGAGGACTATGTCAAAAAGGTGCCATGAGGGTTGAGTTTCACGGAGAGTTCTTGGGCGGGAGCGGCTGTCCATTGAGGCTTCCATGTGCATTGCTGTTAAGCTGGCAGTGGCACCTTGCTTGAGAGCACGCGCGCATTGGGTCTCCGTAGTTGACGTTTGGATCTGCGCAGTTCCTCGTGTCCTAGGGTGTGACCCATAACGGCTGCCAATTTAAGAGCCCTTGAAGCCCGAAGCCATGGCAACACAGCGCACGAGCCTCAAAGCCACCAGCCCAGCGATCTCGAAAGGCATACCCTCATCGTGTCGCATTTTGCATACCCATCCTCGTGGCGCCTGCGAACATGTACGACGTGTTCCCTGGCAGTTGAAGGGCACTCTCTGTGGTTGAAGTCTTAAGGCCAGAGTTGAGGACCTCGGGTTCAGGGCTAGGACCCGTAAATCCTGAACCCTAAATGAGCTTTCATGCGATTTGTCGATTGGCTTCGGAAGTGAGTGGCTGCTGGAGCTGTAGGTCTGCTCTTACCCGGGTCGTCATCGTGGAAAGGTTGAGGCTCTGACATGCTGTTCAAATACCATGTCACGCGCGTCGTCGCTTTCGAGCTCTTGCAGTTGGAAAAGGTGTGAACAAAACCACGAACTTATTCAAGTATAGACGAAACCGGAACCACCTCTCGAAGCTATCACCCGTCAACTTTGAAGCCAGACCGCTTTCACACCATACACTGCTAAAGCCCTCGACACGGATACTGGAGATACTTTCGGCTTGTTGCCGCGGCTGTCTGATTCAGATGTTGGTTCGGCATAGTGGCTGCAGTTGAAGGAGCATCAAAACTGGAATCCTAGAACATCGCTTGAGAACTGAACAGCCATGTGCCCTAAATCCATACACCCACCCCTGCAGCTTGCATCCCATTGCCATTGCCCTCCGCTCCACGAGGTCCAAAGTGCAAACGCCCGAGATGAAGCAGGCCGTCAATTTAGGCTGTTAGCTGGTTTGGACATAAATCGGCCTCGAGGTTTACCGGTTCCTTCAGGATTTCAGTGACGGTTTCGGCGCCTGAGAAGTTTCGGCAGCTCCCCAATGTCTGGCTCTTGACCTCCGAGGCTTCAGGCCGAAAGCTCCGCCCCAGGTCGCAGAGTCCCTAGGCCCTAGGGTTCCGGGTTTAGGGTTCAGGGTTCTTAGGGTTCCTTTCAAGGGTACTATTTATAAGGATTCCTTTAAGGGATCTATAGGGTTTAGGGTTTAGGGTTCCAGCCCATAGTGTTGCAAGAGTTGCAGAGATTGCCAACGCAGGCGGGGCGAGCTCCTGGAAGGACAGGGGCCAACGGGCTACCGGTTTCGAGTAGATGTACAGTTCTACAAGTGGTTGCTGAGATTGTTTTGGGCTCAGGGGCCCCTCCGTAGCGAGCAGTCTCTATTTGGCGTTCGTGTTTTGTGCAACAGCCAACTCTGTAAGAGAGGTGATTAAGCCTCACGGGCGGGACAATGTCGAGAGATTCTCGTGCCAAGTAGGTTTAAATGCATAAGACCCTGCGTGTAGGGCTGTGCGGACTACTGCTGCTACTGCTACTGCTACTGCCACTGCTACTACTACTACTACTACTACTACTCCCCACATTCCCCACATTCTTGCAGGAATCTTCGAGGTGTGGTGCTCAACAAGCCCGGCACGGTTCCGCGGACCTGCGCAAGCTGGCTGACTTTTCTCTGTGTTGGTTTAAGTAGGGCTTGGAGCCCGAATTTGGTGGGACTATATTATACAGCCCTGAAAAGGTTCCCTTATGGGCTTCTTGAAAGGCTGCTTTGGGGCTGCAAGTTCAGGGAGAAAACCCCAAAATCCCGAGGACTCTTGCGTTGCCTGCAGGGTTTCCAAGCGCTTCAGGCTCCAGCAGTTACCCTAAGGCCCTGGGGCTCCGGTTACCCAAGAAGGGGGTTAATGGGATGCATAATGTAGGGTTGGTAACCTATTGTTTAGGTAGCCGGAGCCCGTAGCCTGAATTTCAGCAGCCTTGCTTTGCTACAAGGGCACTAGAGAAGCAGCCAGTAGCTGTATCTATGTTGAAGCGCTAAGCCCATAGATTGAATTGGGCTCCCAGGTTTGGGTGATGGCATGTAGGGAAGCTCGTGGAATGAGGGTCCGCTTTTCGGGTGTTGGGTTGCAGACCTTGACTCCCTCGCGTTGAGGTTTGGAATTAGGGAACCTTATAGACCTGGTTGTTTTCGGGTGGGATTTAGGGAACCTGGTATTCTTCTATTCATCTGTGTGTTTTGCGTTTATGGCACCATCCACAAGATTAAGCAGCCCATGCGATGTGTCTGGCTGCAGTGCTCCTTTTATCCAGCTGCCTTTCAGTCAGGGAGGTACTCGATAATCTCCGATGTAGAGCATCCCCGAGTCTAAGGTCGTCATTCAATTTGCTGATGGCGGTAGGGCTGTAAAAATCGCCCTGGATCGACTGCTGGACACGAGCCTTGACCGCAATACTATTACCAGGATGTTGTCCAACAGAACCGTCCAGAGTTCGGTCCTCAGGTACAGATACTGCGGAGGTGCTGAGTACGGTCCTTTTTTCGCCGGCTCGAACATTAAGTTTTTGTGTAAAACAATTTTATGGGAAATTCTCCTAGCGAGCGCGAGCACTCTAGCTACACTACAAGCGCATACTGGTTGAACATCAAGCAGGAGACATGTTGAGGTTGCCCAGGGAGCCCTTGTTCTGGGATTGTTCAGCGAAGCGAGGCCTTCCTGCTAGTGACATCCAGTGACTGCCAGTGCTTGTTGGAACGCCACTGGCACAACTTCGGCCAAAACACACAATACACCACTGCCTGTGGCGCGTTTCCACCACTGCTACTCGTTCTACGAAGATGGCGACCAAGGGATGAGAGCATCACCATCAACGTCATACCCATCATCGTCCTCCCTCCTTCTCCGCCTCCTGCTCATCATCCTCATCCGCATCATCATCATCATCATCCTCACCATAGCTATCATCATCATCATCAGCAGCAGCAGCAGCAGCATCACCATCATCACCAGCATCGTCATCATCATCACTCATCACTCGTCAATCACCATCATCATCATTATCATCTTCATCATCATGACCATTCGCATCATACCCATGATGCTCTTGCCATCGTGACCATCGTATTCAGCCAATTATGCCCCATCATAGGATGATCCTCCTCGCCACCGTCGCCCCCATTTTTTTCAGCGCGGCTGCTTCATGTTTGAGAACAGAGCTGTCAAACCCAACACAGACTTAGCCAAGGCTTCAACTTCGTGCTCGTTCTATCGCCAAGCGAAGCTCCGATGGCAAAGGGACGCATTTGAAGAGCCGGAAACCTGATACCCAACACTCCTGGATCCTCAAACCCTGAATACTGGTCCTATGGGTTTTCTGTGTTCTAGGCCGTTTGAAGACAGTCACTTTTATTCCCGAGGTTAGACAGATCTACACATGGTGGTTTGTGGTGCCGAAACTTACGGTCCTAGGGTGCCCCTCCGTTCTGCCCTGTTGCGGAGGTCCGCAACCCATACTACTGTAGGGGACCATACCCCGCTCTACTTCTTCGGGACACTTGTTGTCTGAATGGGAACGCCTGAACAAGCTTTCGAGCAGCGGCACCAAGCCTTGAAACCTGGGTGCCCTGAGGGCCGAGGCCCTAGACTTTGACAGCCCTATAGACATCTGTAAATGTCGGTATGACTCTGAAGTTCAGAGATTAACGGTTATGGGATGTTACTTACTTGTTTAGGCTAGAGGAGTTAGAATTTGAGTCGGGTGAGTTTAGGGTTTCGAGTTGCTGGTCTGTGTTTCAGCTTTGAGGCTACAGGGGCTCAGGTCGGGTTTGGTGTAGGGCTTTGGAGCTTTGCTCAGCTGAGGAAAGGGCGAGCGACACTTGACAACTCTTCTAGCCAGAGCAAGGCGGCTTTGGAAGAAAGGGCTTTCGAATAGGTTTGGGCTTCCGGCGGCGTTCAGGGGCCGACGAGACTGTTTAGGGCTTTCTGGGTTTCAGTAGGTGTCCTAAGCTTTCTACATATTGTAGACCCCGATCGCCTTGTTCGCAAAAACTGCCATCACGAGAACAAGCCTTCCAGCCCCTTCGGCCTTGCCCATCTTTTGGGGTTTGTTCGGTGTCCGGCAGTCTGACTGCATCTGCGAACACAGGCACGTCCTGGCATGGTATGAGGTTGCTTTGCGAAACCATTCTTACGCTTATGCCGGCACAGGCTCCATGCGCACACGTTCAAAGCAAAGCAGACTCTCAGAATGCATGGCGTTTCTGCTTCGGACTCCCTGCACCCATAGCTATGTGCGCCCGCTTTCGGGCTTAAGCGCCGGCCTAAGCGACAGGGAGCNGACAACCATGCAGTAGGACATCAGCCTCGCCAGGGCCAAGCAGTCTGCAGATCCTTTTCGTCTGTTGGGTCCAGCTTTGCGAACGCAGGAAGACCAGACCACGTGATGCGAACACCACTACACCCCAACCTCAAGCCCTGACCCAAAAACCCCAAGCCGTCAACCCCCTACATCCCAACCTCAAGCCCTAACCCACAAACCCCAAGAAGCCCTGAACCTAGCAACCGCCCAAACCCTCCAAAACCCCGAACCCATAAACACTCAACCTGAAGTTCCGAAGCCCCCCTAAGACCAAACACCAAAACCTTTGAACACCGAACCCAAGGACCCCTCATTCAAGAAACCCTACACCCCTAAACCCTTCAACCCAAACCCTCAAACATATTACCACGG
>BGNK01002973.1:0-36978 GCA_003297005.1 Symbiodinium sp. clade A Y106 | reverse complement strand
CGCAAGCAATGCGACGGCATGAGAAGCGAACCGTAGCAACTGCCAGAAGATCACGAAATGACCCCGGAGAGCCGGCGCTGTCGCTCCCAAATCTGTCACGTTCAAAGCAAAGCAGACTCTCAGAATGCATGGCGTTTCTGCTTCGGACTCCCTGCACCCATAGCTATGTGCGCCCGCTTTCGGGCTTAAGCGCCGGCCTAAGCGACAGGGAGCTGNCTCAGAATGCATGGCGTTTCTGCTTCGGACTCCCTGCACCCATAGCTATGTGCGCCCGCTTTCGGGCTTAAGCGCCGGCCTAAGCGACAGGGAGCTGCGGAATGCACTTCTGCACACAGCGCCCATGAACACTAGTGCACAGGTTGATTGGCTCACTGGTTCACTCATCTCGAATCATGAGAAACATCTGTGAAAGATCATCGCTGAAAGACTTCACTCGGAGGCGACTCGGCAGCACTGACACNCTTGCACTCAAACTGCACAGACGACACAGTCATCACTTGCAAGAACGATGTCAGAACCCGCCCCAAAGTCTGCTCAAGTCTGCTTTAGGGGTGGCAATGATCTTCGCGCTGCAGCTTCTGGCAAGAGCCAGTTTGTAATCGCCACCTGCGCAATCTTCCCAGAGAACCCCAAACCCAGGAAAAGAATGCAGCTGGAGGCTGTANTTAGGGGTGGCAATGATCTTCGCGCTGCAGCTTCTGGCAAGAGCCAGTTTGTAATCGCCACCTGCGCAATCTTCCCAGAGAACCCCAAACCCAGGAAAAGAATGCAGCTGGAGGCTGTATAAATCTGGCACCCGCTAGCTTGCTGCAGCCATTGGGAAAACGCACTGCAATCCCATGCGATGGTGCGTACAGCCCTCCCGTACGCGATGATCCATGAGAAAGCACCAAAGGAATCCGGATCAGGGCAGAGGGCAGCCCCCGCCATGAAGCCAAAGCAGAAAGCGGCACATAGCTGAACAGAACGTGTCACATCCAAGTTGCCAGGGCCGCTGGTGACTAATTGACTTTTGAAGCTGGGGCGCGTCGGTGCCTGGGAAACAATATCCCAGGCTCACGCGGAGCACTCTCTGACTAGAAATTNACGTGTCACATCCAAGTTGCCAGGGCCGCTGGTGACTAATTGACTTTTGAAGCTGGGGCGCGTCGGTGCCTGGGAAACAATATCCCAGGCTCACGCGGAGCACTCTCTGACTAGAAATTCCATGACCTTCGAAACGCGCTGGGGTTTGCCACGTGGCACGGGCTCTGAGTGGCTGACCAAAATGTCTTTGAGTGCCTGGGTATCAAGAGCCGCCAACAATTGCTCTAACTCATCCCAAGAGGAGAAATCCTTGCAGCAGACGCGCTTGTCTGTCAGAGCCTCGATGAGTTTGGCAACTAAGCCGGACATGGACACTTGCGGCCCACTGTGGCCTGCAGCTCCTGAACAGCTCTTGGGAGCACTGGTCTGAGTCTTGGCAGAAGGTGGCCCCGGAAGCGCGGACAAGAGACGCTCTTCGAGCTCTTTGAAGCGCGACTCGTTAGCCTCCTTTTCAGCCTTTTTCTGCTCAGCCGCCTTCCTAGCGGCCTCTTCCTCTCTGTAGCGCTTGAGCTCCTCCAGTTCTTTTCGCGTGGCAGAAGAGGATGCCCTGCGGCATTTACGACTGGAAGAACGGGAGCGGGAACCTGAGGAAGAACGGCCTCGGTGGCTCCGGCGGCTTGTTGACTTGCCTAGAGCATCTGCCAAAAATGACACCGCTTCGGCCATGCTGTTGCCATTGCTGTACCCTCCGTAGCCTCCTTTGCCACTTCCAGAGTAGGAGTACTGTCTGTAGCCTTTGCCGTAGTTAGACTGCTCGTGCTTCGGGTAGGAACGGCTCCAGTACGTGCTTCTGCCGTCACCCCAGCCTGCCGAGCACAGGCAAGGGGCAAGCCCGACCAGCACGCGAAGCACCGAAGGAACCATTGCACGAGTTTCGGTCCTCGGACAAACTCGCTACGACGGGTAGCCTGAACCGGGGCCTTCGGCAGAGTGCAATCACTTGCTGCAAAGAAGCTTCCAAGCTGCTCTTGCGAACTCGACGAACGGAATAAACTGAATGTTGTTGATGGAAAACAAGGCAGACAAAACGCGCGAACTCGGCCAGGATGCTTGACGTAAATCATGTAACAATAATAAACATGCTCGCTGCCACTCTTGTGCTGGCGGGTCAATAGCCCGCCATCTGCTGAATCTTCCGAGCAGAATGGACCGCAAGAAATGTCTTGGAGCACTCCAATGCGGAGGAGGGCAGAAGCTCTTGCAGTGGAGGCCCACTTGGCATGAATCAAGGTCTATGCACATGTCTAACCATGCGAGACGTGAGGAGTGCTCACATACATCGAAATCAACGGAGTAGATGAGCTTCAAGAGATCAGCAAGACAGTGCCTGCAAAACATCTTGCTAATGAGAACCACATCATCTGTGAATCGAAGATGAAGAACTGCATCGTTCCATGACTGGTGGGTGCCAAAGCCTTGAGCGATCCTGCGCGCGACACTTCTTTTCCATCGACGCTCCTGTCCCCCCAGGGTGATGCATGCGGCAACTTTTGAAAGAAGACCACCGATAGGTAGCCCAGATAACTGAAAAACTGTAGAGCCCATGGACGTGAAGCAGATAGACATGCTTGCGACGAAAGCACGCAACAGCTCAGAAATGTGCCACGTGATCCCCTTCCTTGTGTGCAAAAGGCGCTTTCCACCGATCCATCCTCTTTTCTTCCGTGACCACAGGACAGAAACATGACCATCATCATGTGTTTCAGCGAATACATCCAGCAGCTCGCGGGCTTCACGAATCGCCGTGGCGACACCAACGACTTCGAAGAATTGACCTGCGTCAGCCACGACACCAGCACAACCCGGCAGGTAAGAACTACATCGGTGGCATCTGCCGCTGTGATTGGGGCACAGATGTTCAAGGCCTCGTTTCAGTCTAGCACTCGCGTCGTTCAGACTCCACACGTCACATGTGCAGCCTGAAGATTTTAGAATGATATCCCAGGCCCTGTGCACTGAACGCCAGACGAGTTTTCTTTCCCAGCGTGCGTAAGAGACAATCTTTCTGACGCATGAATGTCCCTTCTTGAAGCAGACACGCAGGCCGTACTGCCAGCATTTCTCCTTGATGCTGGCATACGAGTATGGCAACAGCCACGAGGCCGCAGTGATCCGAAACTTGCTTGCGAGCTTTGCCCCTAAGACGGCCATGACGACATTGCAAAGCCAATCATTTGCAGAACCCATGTCTATGTCGCTCCTCTTCCACGAGTCTGCGGCATCGGCAAAAGCCATGCAAAGCAGAATGTAGGAAACTGCCGGCATTATCCATGCAACTTTCTTTGCCTTGTCATCCGGGACGATAGCAACACCATCTGGCACCTGAAACTCCGCGGTGTACGCTTCATAATCACTTTGCGACAAATCTTGCTGCTTCCATCTGCGAATCAAGGGTCTTGGGGCAGCAGCGGAAAGGCTCGCCATGGAAGCTTTGCGTAGCTTGTGCTTGCAGTTAGTTTTTGCAAGCTCCTGCCAAAGCACATCCTGACAAAGCATCATCTCGTCCGCGTGGCCCATGCGCTTTTCAACCTGCCAGTTTTTGTCAATCCTGGCCACTTGGCCGGAAATTTTCCGAGGCACTTCAGCGATAGCATGGTCCGTCTCTTGCTTGCACAACTTGACATGATTCCAGTCGTCCTTGAATGTAGGCATCTTGCCCACACAGAACCTGACACGGGAGGCCAACCACTTACGCTCAGTGGGGTGTAGCTGCACTTGTTGGCGCAGGAAAGCACCGAGAAGGCGGTGCCCGTAAGGAACCAGGTGCGCGTGGGGGAGCTTGACGTACCTCAGGAATGTGCTTGCAAACTGGTGTCGGGCCAACCATTCGTCAATCACTCGGCGTGCTTGCTGCCTCTGTCCTGGCTTGGGCAAATGCTGTAACATCTGGGCACATTTGATAGATGCAAAGCGGTCGTACTTGTCCGCAAGATCTCTGTTGACCAGACACTTCTTTACGCACAGGTAAAGCAACAACAGCTGCCGAAAGCTTGGGGCATGAATGTCAAGTGGGCCAATGACACCAGACTGCTGGCGACGAACGTGCTGGGTGAAGATGTAGGCTTGCTTGTACTGCATTGACCAGACGTCGGCATGGCTGGTTTCTTGCCCAGGTGCCAGGCCTCGTGCGGGCGCCCTTGCACTGCATGAGCGCATCTCTTTCATGTACTGCACATGGATCATGTTCTGCGTGATGTCAGGCTTTTCCACGCTGCATTTCTCCCGGGAGTGCTTGTCGGGCCGTCGTCTGCGGCCTCGTTTCTTCCGGCGAAGCTTCACGTGGACGCCGTTGCTGCGAGGCTGGTGCGTTTTGCACTCCACAAGTTCACATGCACGAATGAAGGGCTCAGACCCCGTGGCACAAACCAGGAAAAAACTCGCCCAGGGAAGGGTACGGCGAGCAAGGCGGTATCTCAGCTTGTGACCGTCTCTGTACGAAGCACGCATTGTGCCTAGCATGTGCTCCATGAAACGACGTGACAAGCCACCTTGCTCAACATGTGATTGTCTCTGCAGCTTGCCGATTCCGACGTACCTCCAGCATTCAGACCACCACTGGTACAGACCATAAAGCACAGGCGGGCCCTCGATTAGCAGGCGCTGGCGGTTGACAACTTCATTCAAAAGACTGGCTTTTGCCTCATCGCCACTCGGACAACCATGCAGTAGGACATCAGCCTCGCCAGGGCCAAGCAGTCTGCAGATCCTTTTCGTCTGTTGGGTCCAGCTTTGCGAACGCAGGAAGACCAGACCACGTGATGCGAACACCACTNGACAACCATGCAGTAGGACATCAGCCTCGCCAGGGCCAAGCAGTCTGCAGATCCTTTTCGTCTGTTGGGTCCAGCTTTGCGAACGCAGGAAGACCAGACCACGTGATGCGAACACCACTGCTAGCACAATCTCCAGTGGTGCACAAGTTCTGTGACCGAGCAATCGATCAGGAAAAAACCATCTCACCATGAGCTCGGCGATGGCCGCTAGCTTCGGCCATAGGTCTGCATTGGGGCGTCGGCAATGCAGACTTTGTTCCACAACGTCAAGCAAGTGGTTTGCGAATACTTTGGCATCGGTGTGCAACTGTACTTTCCGCTGAGAGGTCTCCGGTAGCTCATCAATACCGGAGGACATGAATATGGAAACAATACATGAAAACAGTAGCTTCGCAGAAACGTGCTGAATGTCCCCATGTTTGTGAAAGACCTGCTGTAAAAACCTTCGCCGCAAGCAATGCGACGGCATGAGAAGCGAACCGTAGCAACTGCCAGAAGATCACGAAATGACCCCGGAGAGCCGGCGCTGTCGCTCCCAAATCTGTCACGTTCAAAGCAAAGCAGACTCNAGAAGCGAACCGTAGCAACTGCCAGAAGATCACGAAATGACCCCGGAGAGCCGGCGCTGTCGCTCCCAAATCTGTCACGTTCAAAGCAAAGCAGACTCAGAATGCATGGCGTTTCTGCTGGGCCTTAGGCAGAGGGTTTGGTGTGGGGTTGGGGTTTAGGGCATAGGACTGTTGTTGCAGAAAATCACAGCATGTACAAGCCCGGAAGCCCAGAATACAAGGACCCAAGGCCCAATCCTACTGAGGTTGTGGTTGTGGTCCCGAGCCCTCCAAAAAAAATATTCGCCGAATGCCTAAATCCCAAACACAAGTGCGTGGAAGCTTCTGGTCTCAAGAGGGCTTCTGCAAGCTGTGGGGAGGCAATACAGGGGCCTAAGTAATTACACCCAAAGCCTATTCTAATTAATTAAGGCCCCTATACTAAATCCCTAGCCCTCAGAGTATAGTGGCCCTTGTAGCCTTTATAGGAACCCTTTAAGGACCCCCCCTATTCTAACTAATTAAGGCCCCTAGACTACATGGTCGGGCCTCAGAACTCTGTGACTGGGCCCTCGCCACACAGCAGGCCGCAAGAAGTGTTCTCGCCAACCGTCTGCGGTTTTGAGGCGTCTGAGCCCGCAGGGCTTCGCAAGAGCTTTCTAGGCTGCGTCTAGATTTCACACCATGTTGAGTTCAACTGCTAAGCACACCAGATAGCTTCAGATTGACATGATGATGCAGCTAGACTCCCACACTGCATATCTTTGGAGCGCTACGCTCAACCCCCTAGATCTCAAACAGCAAAATTCCGAGCCCTAAGGCTCTCCCTTTAGTAGGGAATGGGGGGATGGATCCCTATAGTAGCCCCTTTGTAATCCCCAATAATAGTCTCCATAACCCATTCCCTACTAAGCACCAGACGGGCTACGCATTTCAGAAACAAAAGTCTATACTTGTTCTCCCTGGTTGCTTCAAAGCCCAGAAACCCAAGGCTACGCATTTCAGAAGGGCCGCCTGGTGGGCATGTTCAGGCAGCCGGAGCAGCGAATCCTCTCCGCGTCCTGGGGCAGAAAAGCGCGAAGACCCTATTGAAAATCCTAATATAGGGTTCTTAATACTTGCCTGTACTATTTTGGGGTTCCTTATTATATAGTTATAGGGGCCTGTATTACCCTCTGAAAAAGCAATAGAAACTCCAAGTGTTGTCGTCTGATTTTGGTAGTTTTGGGACGGTTTTCTGAGCACCCTTGAGAAAGGTCCTTCAGGCTCTGAATCTGGGAATCCGACCGTGTCGACATGGTTTTGGGTTTGGGAAACTTTCAATTCCAAACCTTAGCCCCGTAGCTCCTAACACTCCCTAAACCAACCCTATGACACCCTAAACCCTAAACCCTAAACCTAACCCTCCCTAAACCCCCAAACACTGTGAAACCCCAAAGCACCCACAAAGAACTCACAGTCGAACCTCAGTCTGGCACCTGAACTAAACCGCCAGAATGTGGGGGTTGATCAACATTAGGGGCCCCTGTTGGTCCCCTAGACTACAAGGAATATACTACAATACAGACCCCAAAAGGGCCCATAATTTTGATCCCCATGTAAGGTTCTCTGAATATTTAGCGATACTGTCATTTCTCAAGGCTTCCTTAGTCTTCTTAGACTACAATACGCCCGCCAGCCTGTTCTAACCATTAGGGCCGCTGTATTAGATACCCTAAACTTGCAAAGCCTCCGAGTTTGAGGTTTAGGGCATAGGGTGAAAAGTCCCCAATCCGAGAAACTGAGGGGGGGGGGGTAGCCTCAAACCCCAAAGCCCAAGCCCTATCTCTTAATCTTCGACCCTAAACCCCAGACCCTAACCCTGTCAGGTATTACGACGATGATCACAACTTCGCCGCCGCTGACCAAGACTTGGCTCAAGCTGGCCACTGGTGCGGTTCGAAGGAGCCCGCAGTCGGGTTTGGGGACGGGCCGAGGGTTTCTTGTGCCTCCCTCTGGAGCCCTAAACCCCAAAGCCCCTAACCCCCAACCCCTAAACCCCTAAACCCCTAAACCCCTAAACCCCTAAACCTCTAAACCCCCAAACCCCTAAACCCTGGGGTTTAGGGTTGAGGGGTTTTCCAATGAGATGCTCTTCTAAGAGTGGATCCTCAACCCAGCAAATCCAAAACCGGTTGGGTTTGGAGTTTAGGGGTGAGTTTAGGGTTTATTTAGTTTAGGGTGTAGTTTAGGGCCTTTAGGGTTTAGTTGAGGATTTAGTTGTTTTTTAAAGGATTGGTTTAGGGTTTGGTTTAGGGTTCAGTTTGGGTTTAGTTTAAGGTTTAGTGTAGGGTTTAGTTTAGGGTTGAGTTTAAGGTTGAGGTCAGGGTTGAGTTTGGAGTTCAGGGTTGAGTTTCCAGTTTAGGGGTGGGTTTAGAGTTGAGGGTTTAGTTGAGGGTTTGGTTTAGGGGGGAGTTTCGGGTTGATTTGAGGGTTTAGTTTTTTTTGGGTTCAGTCCAGGGGTTGAGCTACTTGAGGGTTGAGTTTAGGTAAATCCTACCTTAGCCTACCAAAACCCTACCTGTTTGTAGGTTCCTATTATAAATCCTATTATGGAATTTTTGGGGACCCTACAAAAAAGTAGGTTCTGGTGGGTTAAGGTAAGTCCTAAGTGTTCCCCCAACCGCAAGTTCACATAATCCTGTTTCAGTCTGAAACATGGGAGTTTCCGAAAATTAGGGGTACCTCATTTTGGGATCCTTATAATAAGGATCCGATTATTTAGGGTGCCATATTAGGGTCCCCTATTTTCGGAAACTCCCACATTATGATCTAAACCGTAAGTCTCTGTGAGAGTTTAGAACTGAAGGTTTTGGTTCGGAATGGTTGAAGCCGTGAAGCCGTCGCCCAAGCATTACTTGGCGTTCTTCTGGTTGGCTCTTAGGACTTTAACTTTTTGGGTTTCTATATGAACAAAATATGGAGGCTAAAAGTATAACTTGTAGGAGGGCTTCAGAAGTCCAAACTTGTGTGGTGGCAGCTTTCCCCCGCCGTAGCCACGAAGGTTTAGGGGCTCGGTAGGGTTTGCACTCATATGACATGGTATAATATTATAATATAGTTTAAGTTTAGTTTACTAAATTATATTTATAATATAGAATACTACAGTACAGTATATTCGAGTATATTATATCATAGCACACTATGGGCAGTTCTCTAAATTAAGATCCCTTTTTAGGTCCCCAGAATAGTGCGGCACCCTTATGAAAACCAGTAAAAAAGGATTCTGAAAGGGACCCTAATGTAG
The DNA here is from genome assembly GCA_003297005.1 of Symbiodinium sp. clade A Y106. Classification (NCBI taxonomy): domain Eukaryota; class Dinophyceae; order Suessiales; family Symbiodiniaceae; genus Symbiodinium; species Symbiodinium sp. clade A. Next base: position 28,285 of record BGNK01002973.1, on the reverse strand, counting down.
AGAACCCCCCATCTATTTATTATTTCTGGCAACGCGGTTTCAACCCAAGCCCTGGGTCCCTGAAGGAGCGCGCCAGTCTTCGGGGTTTAGGGGTTTGGGGGTTTGGGGTTTAGGGTTTAGGGTTTAGGGGTTTAGGGTTTAGGGGTTGCAGGGGTTTAGGGTTTAGGGGTTTAGGGTTTAGGGGTTTAGGGGTTTAGGGGTTTAGGGTTTAGGGGTTTAGGGTTTAGGGTTTAGGGACCCTGACCCTGTTGCTATACATGCCTCTCAGAACACCGTACTAGCAGACTTCATGTTTGGAAAACCCCCAGCCGACTGAGCAAGTGCTCCAACCCCAATACCTCAGACTCGAAGACCCGAACCTCAAACCCCACAAGCAAAAAACCCTAAACTCCTACCGAGAGGATCAGGGGATTTGGTAAGAAGGGTGAGAAGTAAGGCAGCCATACTTGTACTTAATCAGACTTCCAACTTAGGAACTTGTAACTTACGTTGTCCGCAGATCATGTCAGTAAAGCCTGAAACACCACCAAAACCGAAAGCAAATCCTCTCAGGACGGACTGCCAAAGATGCCTCTGCTCGACTTCGCCGAGCAGTGGAGCCTCGGATTTATGTTTTGGTTGGGAGCAAAAGGGGAGGGCTTTAGGGTTACTGTTTCGGAGCACGGCACGACGCTCCACTACACGTCGCCGGATCGAAGATCGCCGTGGTAGTGTTTGATGGATGCTTAGAACGCCAAGACACCCTGCGGGTGTCGAGCTGCGTATTGTTTATGGTTTCAAGCCTCATAAGGTCCTAAGCCCCAAACTCCTACTTGGAGGGTCAGGGACTCAATAAGTAAGGTTTTAAGTACCTTAATTGGGGTTGTACGGATTTTTGCAACTACAGTTGCCTGACAGGCCTTATTTCCTATAACCTTAATTACTAAATCCAGAATCCTTTGAGTAATGCCTGTCGTGACCCGATGAGCCAAGGAGGGGTGGCATGACATATCAACTGGTCGCCAAAGGTCGGGGTGGAGTTCTGAACCTTGCTGGGAGGCTGGTCTCGCCACATTTGTCTTCTGCTACTATAGGGGCTTCAATTATTAATTTGCCAAGACTATTTTGGGGGTTCCTTGTTATAATGAAAGTATACCGGGCCCCAACACCCTATTCTAATTGTTAAGGTCCTTATACTAAATCCCTTATAATATCCCTTGTAGTAGCCCTTAAAGACCCCTGTAAAGGAACCCTATTCTAATTGTTAAGGCCCCTGCATTACTACCTCCCGGCCGAACACCGGGTCAGGTGAAGGTAGACATGTTTGGACTTGGGCGGATGTGGGAGTTTCCGAAATAGGGTACCTTGTATTGGGGTCCTTATAATAGGGATCCTACTATTTCGGGTACTATATTAGGGTCCCCTATCTGCCCCAATCCCGGCCACGCAGGCTTAGTGTCGAACCTCAACTCGATCCCTGCAGTTGCAGACAGAAACAAGTCCAGGAAGTCACACGAATCCCATGGTTACAGCAACCTTAACAGACATGCAAGAAGAGGGTGGGCACGAATCATACAAGTACCAGGAAACGAAATACAGATTGGCTGCTGCTGCTGCTGCCGCTGCGGCTGGATTATTATGCTGTTGCTGCAATGATGCGATGGTGATGCCAGAGACCATGTTCGAGATGATGCTGTGGTGGAGTGGTGCAGCTGATGAGGATGATGATGATGATGACGAAGATGGCGATAACGATGACGATCGTGACGGTTCTGGTGGTGGTGCTGGTGGCAGCGGCAGCAGTAGTAGAAGGATGAGGAGGAGGTTCATCAAAGATACTTTTCACGACAGCAGGCCGCCCACGACGCACCACGATGCGGCTGAAGCAGCACGCAGGGTTCGGGAAGGCTTCGCCTTCGTGGGCATCACCGACTCCAGCCATTGTTGGGCAGCTTTGAAACCTTTTGTCGGGTAATCCTCTGTAAGGTCCAAGGCTACCGATCAGAAGTCTGGCTACGGCATGAGAACAGCGCTTTAAACCGCACATGAATTTGCAGCGTATTTGTGGTACTGGCTCGCTTGAGACTTCGGCGCGTGCTTGTGCTTTGCTGCCCTTGCGAGACGCTGAGGAAATGTGGGACTTATCCATGTGCCTCTTTCACAAAATGTTTGGGGGAGCTTGCCAACCGTCGGACTTCGAGGATATCAGGCCCAGTTCCCCGGGTAAGACGGCACAGGCCGAATACAACGCCTCTGAGCTGCTGGGCTGGCAGGACGATGCCGATGCTGTGGTGTATCAGGCTACCGTGCCAAAAGCAAGAACCTAAGATGTGGTAGCGTTCCGGTTTAGGATGAAAGCGCTGCTCAGGTAGGTTTGGACGGTTAGGAAAAGTTCTGTGCAAGAACGTGAGGCCGCGCTCGACGTGTTCCACAAAAACTTGGCTGCCTTCTCTGTGTCACACAGCACGTGCGAGCAGTGCTACCGTGATGGAGGACTCCAACAGACTGCAGCTGATTAACTTCGCATGCTGCTAGTCCGCAATTTTCCATATTTTCATTTCATTTTCTTCGCTTTCAACCACCCTCAAGCGATTTCGTGTGGCTTCTCTTTCTTTCGTTTCAACGTCAGCTTTGGAGTCCGGTTTGGAGTCCCCAGCCTTCCTCCATCTCGGCTGTTTCGGCAGGTTCCCGTTCAGACAAGCCCGGTGGATCTCTGCTATAGGGGCCTCAATAATTACCAATACTATCTTGGGGGTTCTTTATTATAATCATATAGTATAATGGGCCCCAAAACCCTATTCTAATTCTTTAAGCCTCTACACGAATCCTGATAAGAGCCCTTATATAGACCCCTTTAAAGGAACCCTACCTTATTCCAACTATTTCGGCCCCTATATTGGATCCGCTTGGGCAGCCATGGGGCCACGGGTAGTGAAATGGCCTTCCAATGCGCGAGGAGACTTAAGCAACGCCTGGGCACCAAAAAATCCTTTCGTCTTTCGTGACTCACAGAAATGCGGGGATTCATTGAACAGGAGTGGGAATAAGGGTGGTCTTGATTCTGCGGGAAAAAGCTTGGCTTGCAAAGCGGAGGATCCGTTTTCACTTCTATATCCCTACATCACCTAAACCCTCGAACCCGAAGATGCCCTAAACCATAAGCCCAAAGTCCTCTGTCTGAATTTCCAGGCCTGACTGGGAATCGCAGGGTTTTTCAGTGGTTTCACGGGTTGACGGTTAGCTATGTAAGTCTGAGTAAGAGCAATAAAAGCAACAACGACAACAACCAGAGCAATAGAAATAGTAATACTAATACTACGAATAAGTACAACAACAAGACACGATCTTTGTGCATGATTGTGATAATAGCGATATTGAGACGATCTGCCCTGAAAAGTCCCAAGCGCGACTAGACTCTATCATGCCCCCCAAAAAAAGGCCCTTGCATCAGGCTGGAGCTGCGCGCTGCGGTTTGGCTCAAAGTCAGCTCCCACGATTCCATCCCTTATTCCTCTCTTACTAGAAGCGTTAGTTTCACGTCGGAGCAGGGCCGATGTCTCCCGGAAGCATTTGAGCCTCTGGAAAGCGATGGCCTGAACACTAAACCCTTTTCAGCCCCAGGCGGAACCTTTTGAGGATGGCCTTAGGCTCCCTTTTGCTGCTAGGCAAGGAGCACAGCTGCATGCAGACAAAATCATGTATCCTGACAGTACTCGGCAAACAGGTGGGAATCTGAACTGGGGTGATGGTGGATGCAGGGTGTTGCTGGGGATCCAGAAGAACTGTCAAGAGTTTTTGCAGTTTCGTAAGGGCACCGGAGACCTCAGGGTCCTGCACCTCAACACTCTATGCCCAATCTGTTGTCGACGTTCCAAGTGGGCCCTGTCCGCAAGAGTTGAGCTTTAAGGTCACTGTCTTACGGTTTGTTTGGGGGTTTGGGTTTAGGGTTTAGGGTTTCCAAAGCGAGTAAACCTCAGGCGTTGCATTTGGCCGGCCCTGCTGGCGAGGGCGCTGCTCGCCAGCGAAGGCCTGGAGAGTATATCCTAGTAAGAATCATCATATGGATAATATTGATACTAATATTCGTAGTTGTCCTAGTAAGAATCATCTTATGGATAATATTGATACCCATATTCGGAGTTATCCTAGTAAGAATCATCATATTGATAATGTTAATACTAATTTTGCTTTTTGCTCAGTGCGGTCACGGCAATGCCTGTGGCCCTAATTTTGCAATAACAGGGGTGGTGATTAGCTGCTGCTGATGACAATCGTGCTTGCGGTGTTGTGAAGAAGAAGACACGTGTGATGATAGTGACGGCGATGCAAATTGATATCATGGGGACGAGGAAAATGACGTGATGTTGCTGGTGAAAGCAGTGGAATGGTCAGAATAGATCTATACCATGAGAGCCCAACGCCCGAAACTCAACTCACTCACCTACCTACTCTGTTCTGTCATGCACTTGCTCTCGATGTTGCTCTTTGGTGCTCCCTCTTGCTATCTTTGTATTGCCCCCTCCGCTTTTGCCAGGTCAATCGCTGGGGTTATGAAAGCCTTTCTTGCCGCCGGTTCCTTCGCCCAACCTGGAGAGCCCACATACTCGAGCCTCCATGCAGATGCGCCGCTCCCGGACGACTGCCCAAGCGAGGACCCGCTGCAACTTATGCAGCGGCAGGCCCGGCAGTCGATTCTAGATCTAGGGAATCTAGGGTTTAGGGTTCTTCAGTGTTTAACAGCAGGTCACAAGACTCTTGAATCGTCACAGATCGGCGCTCCTCCTCTTCACCACTATCAAGTTCTTCTCCTTCCGGAAACATCTTCCCATCATCATCCTCGTCATCCTGATCGTAATCATGAAGCACTGAATGTCAAGCAGCTCTGTAGGAAGTCCAAGGTTGAAGCATACGGCCTCACTGCGGGGCACAGGGTCATCTGTTTTCTACCAAAGCTCCGGCCTCTAACCCTTTGTAAGCATACTTTCTTAGGGTTCTTTGGGCCTAGGGCCTATGGGGAACTCGGCAACCAGGGTGTGAACGTCAGGCTGATGGTCACTGTGATGAAAGTGTGAATGTGATGGTGATTGCCACTTGATTGCCCATCATCATTACGACGGATCTGGCTTTATTCAGTGCTAGTTAGTGTCGCGTCCTCTCTCGGACATGCAGGGACTCAGGTGTCGTGGACTGAAGACATGGGATGTGGCTCAGGGCTCGAGGACGAGATGCGAGCTCGCCTGCAGGTGCAGCTACCCCTAAACCCAAATCGCCCTAAACCCTTAAGCAACCCTGAGCCCCCCAAACCCTAAACCCTAAACCCTGAGCCCCCCAAACCCTAAAGGCCCTAAACCCTAAACCCTAAAGGCCCTGAACCCTAAACCCTAAACCCCCCAAACCCTAAAGGCCCTAAACCCTTGAGCAGCCCTTGCGCAAGGCGGCAAAGCTCGTCGCAGAGTCAAACGTCTCGGAGGGTCCGTGGCTCAGGAGGACACCAACAGCGAATCTCTGATACCCCCCCCCTAAGCCCTAAACCCTAAACCCCTAAACCGAGAATGGAGAAGAAGAACTCAAAACCGCTCCGAAAGCTAATGCAGGGGCCTTCGTAGTCTGGACTGTGGAGAGGGGAGACTAGTACTACTCTTTCGAAGCCATATAACATCTCACGATCTCTCGAAATCCCTGCTTTCAGACCCGAAGTGCGATTCGTGATTGTTGTGATGGGGGTGCCGATGCTGCTGCTCTGATGCCGATGAGGATGAAGAAGGTGATCAGGTTTCTGGGGCCGCAAAGGTTGTCTGGTGACATTGATGAAGTAGCGCTACGGAACAACAGTATCACCACCGCGGCTACTACAGCTGCTGCCACCAACACTTGCGGGCAGCCAACGTCGGAGACGACGTCTACAACAAGTAATCTTGTTTGAGGTAAGACTCGGGATTGTACCCTTCATGGTAGTTCGGTGGAAACGTGTTCCATCCTCAAAGCCATTATCGTCATCATTACCGTCATCATGGCCATCACCGCCATGTCAGCAGTCAGTGTGGTCGTCGGCGGCGGCGTAGTCGTCATCCCGTTCGTCTTTGTCGGCTTAACCAACGGAAAGCGAGGATGATGATGATGGTGCTGAGGTGGATGATGGTCCAACACTTCAACACCATCATCACTATAGTTCCATTAGATCTACAGCTATTCCTGCTGCTGTTGCTGCTGTCACGGCATTCGTCTCTGGGACGACTCTTGGCTAGACGTAATGATGATGATGATGCTGAGTGGATGACAACGACCCGGATGATAAAGATGATGAGGAGGATGAGGACGATTTTAGTTAGTGGCAGTGACACTGATGACTGTAATGGTGGTGATGATGATGACGAATGACCGACCATAGCTGCGGCTGAGGATGATGGTGGCACACATACTGGAAATGCTTTTGGTGCTGATTGCCATGGGGGAGGTGATGGCTGTGATGATACCCGTATGCTATTGGGTTATAGGTTAATGGGTTCAACGAGAGGCATGCGCACATGCATGTGCATGGGTAGATCGAATCAGTGGCAATTGAACTACTGTACTGAACCGAGGCAAAGCCATCTAAGCATTTCCAACAAGCAATGACCAGCAAACGACGCGATGATCATTCCTAAACCCAAAATAGTCAAGAATGTCGACAAGTCGCGGAGCAAAGGACTTGAGGCATGCAGGTTTCGCCGTTTCGGGTTACAGGCTCGAAACCTCAAGCCCCAAACCTTTGCACCGAGCACTCCTCAGACATTCATCTGCTGAGGCAGTTTCACGTCGAGGTGGCAGGGAAATCGTGAAACAGGAGCTGCAATTCAAATAGGCACATACATGATAAGTTAAGCAGAAGTCACAACATACATAGCATACGCAAGTAAGAGCTTGGATAGATAGGGCAAAAAAGCGGGTAAATGGGTCAATAGGTACATGCACACAAACATAGAGCAAATTCATTGTATGTGTATATGTATATGCACATGTACACCTACCTATATTGACTTGTTTATATCTATGACGTACATACATACACTTACAGGCGAGAAGAGGAACTTTCGGAGCAGCACTGTGCAGGTGCAAGTTGCTGTAATGATGATAAGAGCAACAACAGCAATAACGACAATATACCATAGCAATAGTTGAAATAGTCATAACAGAACTAATGATAGTAACGAGAATACTGATAGTAGCAGTGGTAGTGGTGGTAGTAGTAGTAGTAGTAGTGTACTAGGTAGTACTAGTAGTAGTACTAGTAGTAGTAGGAGTAGCAGTAACAGTAGTAGTAGCAGTAGCAGTAGCAGTAGCAGTAACAGTAGTAGTAGCAGTAGTAGCAGTACTAGCGGTACTAGCAGCAGCATCAGCAGTAGTACTAGTAGTAGTAGTAGTAGTAGTTGTTGTAGTAGTAGAGCAAGCAGAAGAAGAAGTAGTAGTAGTAGTAGTAGTACAATAACGATACTAACATGAGTAGTAACAACAGCAAATGTTAGAATAAGGAGCTCTGACTGTAACACCTTCCCTGGAGGATCCTGGTGTCTAATCTACCACTGCGGAAAGCTCCTGGGCTGGGCCTTGTAATCGGAGGGAGGGTCACTCTGCACGGCTTTCCACTTTGATGCTGTCTATAGTCTATATATATATATATATCGCTCTCTCTCTTTCTCTCTCTCTGTCGATGTCTCTGTCTCTCTCTCTCTGTTTTTTTGTCTATTTCGAAACATATATAGCTACATCCATGTATGTATCTCTATGCCTCTTTCTGTCTCTGTGTCTGTATCTCCGTCTGTCTGTCTGGTCTGGTCTGGTCTGTCTGTCTCCCTCTCTCTGTCCCTTTCCCTCATTCTCTCCCTCTCTCTCTCTCCCTCATTCTCTCCCTCTGTCTCTCCCTCTGTCTCTCTCTCTCTCTTCTATCTCTCTCTCTATCTCTTCTTGCCTCTACCTTTTCCACCAAGGGAGGGCAGCAGTCTTGAGTTTGCGAGAAAAATTGTCTGGAACGAATCGAAAACTAGGCATGGGGTTTGGGTTTGACGGCCATGCGACACCCGGGAGTAGTTTTGAAGAGATGAACCCTTAGGAAGGTAAGCAAGGCAATTGGGCTCAGGTGAGTTTGCATGCATGCGCGAGATGGATGCCTGGAAAGGGTGTCCATATCAAGCACAAGAGAAGTTGTTGTGCAAAGTCAGCAGAAATTGAGCCGACACTAAGATGAGACATCCATGAGCTGCTGCTATCAAAGGAAGTATCCCGACTGTCAGAACCTAACTTCGAATAGAAGAAGACAGCTTGAGATGCCGACCATGCTGTATTTGTATCCATGATATCTTCAATGTTGCAAACGGAGCGAATACATGAACAGTCAACAACAAGCACAGTCAGAGGTGTGCATTCATAGATTTATGGTGGGGGGAAGAAAAGAACCTGAAGAGAAAGAGGGAGGGAGAGAGAGAGGGAGAGCGGGAGAGAGAGCGCGAGCGAGCGAGAGGGACACTGTCAGACGGGTAAGTCTGGGACAAGAGGAGAAGACCTGTCAGAAAGCGCCAAGATCCTGGCGAAGAAATCTGCATGAAAGTCACAGACGTACCATCATGCTGACACGCAAAACAGGCCGAAACAAGCATGCAGTGGTTTTTTCGACACGAAAACACGGAAACAGCTGCAGCCATGCAGAAAGGGCTTAGCCTTGCGAAACATTGTAATTGTGTGGGGTTTCCACAACTGGCACAACCGCTCCCAGCTGCACTGAGTTTTCAAAGCCTTCGCAGAAGCCCAGGCATTTGGGCCCAACTGAGTGCCATCATTACCGATGCGTCTGCCAGATGGGTTACCAGTGGCTCGCTTAACGCTTTATCCGAAAGTTTTTAAGGCAGAAGCCCAAAATCTCAGGCCCGACTCCTCGTCGGAGGTTTCATGTATTCAATTGCGACTCTGAACCCAAAGACTTTGAGAAGATACACCCTGCAGCTGGAGTCTGCACCCTGATCTCTGATTGCAAAGTCTGAGACCTGCGTCTCAGTCTTGAAGAAAGCCCTCGCTACAATAGGATATTTGAGGCTGGAAGGGGATGTGACCGTTGATTAATGAGATCCCTCTGGTAGAGTCTAAGAGCTTGCACTTCACACCCGAATGCCCAGGCTTTTATGCTAAGCTTGACATCCTCATTTTAATGAACCTCCCCAGCTATTGGGGCCTAATCGTAGGATAGCGGGAAAATCAGACAGATATGTATGTATAGGCATATGTATATGCGCATGCCTTGTTATTATGGGCAAACTAAGTCAGAGCTGCTAGTCTTCCTTCGGGTGCCTACTTTTACTGCAATCTGCCTCAAAACCTTAAACCCTAAACCCCTAAACCCTAAACCCTAAACCTCTAAACCCTATTCCGAGGGCTAAGGCCCCTAAACCTAAGCCTCGAACCCTGATGGAGCCCTAAGACGACCCATTACAGAAGCCCTATTCGAATCGTTACGGGCCCTCCGTGATCCCATTCTGCTGGAGTTGTGAATTGGGGATCCCAGCTTTCGGACTTCGGAAGTTTTTGTCAAAGTCTCTCCATGCAAGGGAGTAAGATTCGTGTTTAGAGGTTTAGGAAAGTTTAGGGCTTAAGGTTTAGAGTGTAGGGATTGTCTTTGTTTAGGATTCTTTGCAGAAGAGCTTGAAAGCTTGAAAGCCGCATCCAAGGTACAGCGAGATGACAAAGAGGCGCGCCACCTAAAAAAAATCACTATCCGGAGTATGGGCCCGGTATGGGTCTTGTCTGCTCTGGCCGCAGCAGATCATATCGGAAGTCGGCTGGTTCTAAGGTCCGTGTTCTGTTCCCGATCATTGTGGTTTCTGCTCCTTGCTAGTGCCTGAATGTGGAATGGAATTTTGTTGGGTAGATCCTGTATGGTATAGCTGACACCGGGACTTCGCTGATCTCGGTTCCAATATCCTTCTTGGCCGAGCTGTGAGACAGGCAGTGAGTCCAGAAACGCGATGTTTTAGGCACTCGATTTTCGGTTCACGGTTTGTGGGATGTTGGACTTAGATGAAGGACTCAGATGAACAGGGGGGTCGATTTCATCGAAGCCTACACCCCAAAGGGCTCAAAGTCTAGCAGGGCATTCTCAACAGCCTTTCTTGCCACCGAAACCCCAGCCCCAGATGCAAAGAGGCTCCAAAACTCGACAAAAGCACCCCTAAACACATGGAGAGGTCAAGCCCTAAACGAACAGAGGGCCCGGATGCCTTCAATCCCAGCATGGCACCAGAGTCGTGAATTTTAAATCCATGGAGCCCGGAATGCTACCACCAACCTAAACCCTCAACCCCTACACCGCCTACGCCCCAAAGCACCCTAAACCCTAAACCCTCAACCCCAAAGCACGCCACCGCAGGTGTGAGTCTGAAAGCTCCTCGCCCGTCCAACGCGACACCGGTGGCTCCTGTTGCCGGGCAAAATCTACGGGCCTAAATAATTACCAGTACTCTTTTGGGGGTTCCTTCTTATGATTGCAGTATACTGGGCCCCAAATCCCTCTTCTTATCATTCAGGCCCCTATACTAAATCCTTATAATAGCCCTTGTAGTAGCCCTTGTAGGCCCCTTAAAGGAACCCTATTCTTATTATCAAGGCCCGTATATTGTCTCATTATGGGTGCAGGACCTGCAGGATGCAAGGGCGGGTTAGGTGTACGGGTTGGGGTTTAGGGTTTAGGGTCCTTAGGGTTCAGGATTATTCGGGGCTTTTTGTTTAAGGTCCGGGGGCTGGGATGATGGGTATCAAAGAACAAGCAAGCTCTAAACCGACAGCTCCAGTAGCCTCCAGGCTACTTTTGGGGCTGTGCACGATGGCGAGGTCCCACAGAGTGCACCGTGGCAGCAGGCGATGTGGCTTTGGGGCCACGTAGGTTTTGTTAAGGCACGCAAGTCATAGAGGTTCAGGGAGCAGTCACAAGAAAGCCTGCGGGTCTTACGGTTCAGATATTTTTTCCATTTGAGCTCCAGCTGCTGCTCCTGCTACTGCTACCGCTACTTCAGCCACTGCTGCTGCTACTGCTGCTTCTACCGCCACTGCTACTACTGCCAACTCCCACTACTGCCGTCCCCGGGATAGTTTGTTCTGGAGTGTTTACGGTATTTCTGCGTTCGACCTTGTAAATCTGAAGCCATATCATACCTTCCACCGTATCTTAAGCCTACACTGCAAGCCCAAAATCCAGGCCTCAAAACTCTGCTGCACTGCCTAAACCTTGAATCCCAAACCCTAACCAAAAGCCGTAAATCCCAAACCCCGAACCCACCTAACTCTGGTGTGGCCGAGGCATTCACCACAAGTGCATGTGCCTAGCTGACCAGCAGCACTTAGAGTCCGCTTCAGGGATATGGGTTAAGCTTGAATTTGGGGCTCAGGGTTTAGGGTTTTTGGTATAGTTTTAAATTTCAGGTTAGGGGGTTCGAATTCTGGCTCAAAGCTTCCATTCATTTTGGGCTGAGGGCGGTGGGTTGGGCTTTCTGATGACAAAGGCGATGGAGATCACAGTGCACAGAGTCCCGGTTGAGGTGAGGGCTTCGGTCTGAATGTCTGGGTTTCAGGGTCTGTGCCTGTTGGGCAAGCATGTCATCGTTTGGTACGCTTTATTGCAGTGCAGTTGTTGCTCAGTGCCCCGCCCTTGTACTTTCGTAAATGATGCCGACGGCTTTGTGCCTTCCACAGCGGGTCGACAGTGGATGCGTCCTGTACCTCACGTCACCGCCGCTATGAAGATGGACAGATCAGAATCCGGAGGTTTGTTCCAATGGGATACCAATACGGCAACACGTCAAGACTCCAAAAGCGAAATCAGTTGCAACGAAAGCATGAGCGACGCGATAGTCACGACGCGAAAACGAAGAAACAAGGGCAATCCCTCGAGATTGCCACCATCAGACTGGCTTCCTCATGACCACGACAATCTCCCCCACCATCGCCGCCGCTTCCGCCACCGTTGCACCAAGCGCAGAGACATGAATCACAGCCGTGACAATGTTCGTAATTGCAGGCGGCAGTGTGTGCCCACCTTTGTAGGAAGCAGAGAGCTTTCAGAGCGGGTTAGTCTTCAGGAGCCCCACTGAACCGCCGCGCAAACCAGCACCACTCTCTTCACGAATATCACAAGCCCATGCGTGGTGTCCCCGTGCCGGATGCTACGCTACATCCTACACAGCCGTCACGAATTTCCACACGTTGTGAAGTGCCGTAAGTCAAGCCCGAAAGCCAAAACAACAGGCCTTCACTGCAACGCAAGAGGCATCCCAAGCCTGGAAAGCACGAAACAAGGTTCGGGGGTTAGCGTTTAGGGTTTTAGGATATTGATATTTTGTTAGGGGCATTAGGGGCTAAGGTTGAGGGGTTCAGGGTTTCGGGCTTTAGGAGCAGGAGCTTATATAGAAGTTAGGGTTCAGGGTTTAGTGTGAAGAAATCAGGAGTTTAGGGCTTCAGGAGTTTAGGGTTTAGAATTTAGGGTTTAGGGTTTAGAGTTCAGGGTTTAGGGTTTAGCGTGAAGAAAAGAGCTTCAAGCTGAGGAAGGCTATCGGGCTGTCCGTGGGTACTGCGAGAAGCACGAGGACACGGCATGGCATATGCATCATGGCAGTAGCGTACGGTGGAATGTCTATAAGTATATGTATATATATATATATATATAGATAGATATAAATAAACACATACATACATACATACGTACATACATACATACACAGATACATAGATACGGATCCATGCATGCATGTGTAGATTGTAGATGCTTTGCCAAGTCTAGTTTCGTTGGGTCAATGGCCGCAGAATGGAGCTCATCGAGCTTCGGCCACGGCAGTTCCGTCTGCCACCCCAAACCCCAAAGTGGGTTCTTGTTGAGGGACTTAACTTAAGTTACCATAGTAAGGAAACCATATCATGTTACTCCAGATCCCTATTATGGTTACTTAGATTAAGTCCCTTAACAAGAGCCCAGAAACCCAAACCCTGAACCGCATGTCTTTCTCCCGCCTTCCTTGCGCCTGCTTGTTTCGGGCCGCTCTCCTCAGGAGCCGCAGCCGATGACAACGACCACAGCTCCAGGCCCCCATGGGAACATAGGAGTTGTTAGGGATTAATATAGGAGCCTAAATAATTACCAATATTATTCCTTAAGGGTCCCTTAGTACAGCTATACTATAAAGGAGCCCCAAACCCTATTCTAATTATTCAGGCCCCTACATTAGGGTTTTTCAGAGGGATTAGGATATGGGGTTTAGGGCTTAGGAGTTTCTCTTCCGGTGTGCGTGCTTCAGTGTCGGGTCTTCTGGGTTTCTGGGGCCTTGGCGGTTGGCTTCAGGGAGGTTGAAGCAGCAGGGCTCACTACTGTTACTATGATGATTACCAGTGTTATTTTAAATGATAGAAATAGCCGAAATATCTGAAATAATTGAAATAATTAAAATCAATTAGTATTATTACTTGAAACCCTGAAGCCCTGAAGCCCAAAGCTCTCAACCCTAAAGCCCGAAGTGCCCTTTGCATTTTTGTGGCGAGATCGAAGTGTGGAGCTTTCCAGGGGCTCGTTTGCGGCTCCCATTCCCATTATTGCGATTATTATTAATTGTCATTCTCATATTTGCTCTTGTGATTAGTTTCATTGTTAGTACTGTAGTGCTAGTGACTTTTGCAACCACCTGTGAGATGGATGGGGAGGGGATGACACGATAGTCGCGACGAGTCATCAAGTTCATACCTGAAAGGTCTGTTGAAGATTGTGTCAGTTGATAGTACTAATGCGATGATTATCTTACTCCAGCTTTAATTTCATGCATCTGGAGCCGCCAGCGCTAGTGTCTAGGCTTGCAAGTCAGGCACACTCACCAACTCCCGGCTCTCAGGATTTTCTTTACATGCTCTATGTGGGTTTCGGGTTTTATGTTTTGGGGTTCTACGCCTTTCTTGCTCCCATGAGGAACCAATGGACAGGAGGCTTTTTTCGATCTCTTGAGGTGCTGGCAGAGACTCGCAGGGGCGCAATTTCTGCCCAGCTTGTTTCAAGAGTCTTCATCCCCTGTATACTACTATATACTACTACTATACAAATTATCCTACTACTACATTATACCACACTATACTCTACTACTGCTGATTACAGAGGATTTCGCAGGTCTTCGTGCCAAGCGGAAAGCAAGCAATGACTGAACGCCCGGTCCGTAAATCCCGAACCCTCAATCTTACAGTTCCCACAACCGAAGCCCTGAACCAAGGGTTCTACTTTAGAGGCCTAAGTAAAGAAGTAATGTAGGGGCCGTAATAATTAGAAGAGGGTTTCCTTTAAAGGGCTACTATAAGGGCTACGATAATGAGATAGTATAGAATCCTAAATAATTTGACTAGGGTTCCTGTAAAGGGGTCTATATAAGGGCTCTTATAAGGATTTCGTGTAGAGGCTTAAATAATTAGAATAGGGTTTTGGGGCCCATTATACTATGATTATAACAAGGAGCCCCCACAATAGTACTGGTAACTATTTAGGCCCCTCTGGTATCGGCTCCTGAGCTCATCTGCGTTTTTTGATGCCCTTCGCCTCCCCCAAACCCCTGCCGCCTCGAACAGGAGAGGGTCTGGCTGTCGACCCTTGTCTGAATCGCCTGTTCTTCATAGGGACCCTTTGGGGGGCTACGGGGAGGAGTAGCGGGCCTTAATGTCCATATTAAGGACCTAATAAGGCCTATTTAAGGAAGTATAGTCCCCTCCCCCTCCCCCTACCCCCCTCAGGGTCCCTATGAGTTCTTTAAGGCATTTAGGGGTTTTGGTTTGGGCTTTCAAGCCTTCCTCCACCGCAAGTTGGGAGCAAGGATCGTCTTGTGCAAGGAGGGTTACCCTAAACCCTAAACCCTAAACCTAAACCCTAAACCCTGATTGTTCGATTCAGCTTTGCGCTGTCCGAGCTTCACATTGATTCCGGGCTCCTGTCCTTTGGCGGAATCTGAAGCTCGGACCCTCGAGCTCAAAGCTCCCGGCGCGCACCCTCATGATGGTCTGATTAGGCCTAGTAGTAGAGTAGGTAACCTTTAACCTTTTTGGGGTAGTAGAATCCCTATAAAATCCTTATATTATGAAAAAGGTTAGCCTTTGGTTCCCCATGATACCCGACAAGTAGGTAGGGCTTAGAGTTCAGGGTTCAGTGTGACAAGCAATGGAAGTCGAAGAGGTCCGTGTCATCACCGTTTCGCCCTGGCAGCTAAACCTCAAGCATTGAGACTTGAGGAGGGTCAGTGTTTAGGGTTTAGGGTTTAGGGTTTAGGGCATGTTTCTGAGCTCAGGCAACAGCTGACCCGCCGGCCATGCAGATGCTTGGCGCAGAAACTGGCACGGGTTCTGGTTTTGGGGCTTGGGGAGAACGTTACGTTGAAGGCGCAGGTGCAATGGACTAGATAGAGACGGTCCGGCCAGCGCGGGAGCATGAAGAAGAGTTGAACGGTCGTAGGTGGGCTGCTAAATCTAGTGGCCTTCTACTTCAGGGCAGGTTTTGGATTCCTTTATGGTTCCTTTATAGTATAGTCATAAAAAGAAACCCTAACAATAATATTGGTAATTATTTAAGCCTTAAGCCTCTATATCAGGTCTAGAAGCTACTCGTTCCTGGCGTAGGGCTCGAGGTCTAGCGGTGTGAGATTCCGTGCTCCGTGGATGTACTTGGTTTTGGATCTTGCGGTCCTTTCGAGCATCGTGTAAGGATCAGTCCTGTGCCGATATGGCTATGACCATGAGAGGTTTAAGGATACCCTCGGGCTCGAAAACTTTTTGGAAGAATTTCCAGTTCATGGTTTAGGGCCTAGTTTAGGGTTTGGGACCCACATCTGGAGTAGTGATCCTAGACGCTGAACCTTAAACCCGAGGAAGTGATCGCAGCTATAAGAGACCCTCTGCGTCCCAGGCTCCCATGAAGTGAGCCCTGATTCCTAGGACCCGACTCCTGAAAGTGTACATCCCTAAGCCCAAGCCCTAGTCCCTCAGCCCTACATGAAAGCCTCACGCCCCAAACCTTAAATCCTAGGTCCCGAAGCTGTGCAAAAAGTGATGCCCTGCCCAGGACGTCATGCGCCTGGGGTGGCCAACAGCCACCTGGGCGGAATCGAAGCTTTTTTTCCTTTTTGGGTTTAGGGTAGGGGTTTACTTTGGGGTCAGGGTTGTTCTTGCTCTTTATGGGGTTCGGGTTTACTTTGGGCCTTTGATTTTTTACATCTTTTTGAATGGTTTTGAGGTAGGGGTTTGTTTTTCTGTTCGGGGGCCAGTGTTGATTTTTAATTGGGGGGCTCAGGATTTGTTTTTTTGTCTTGTTGGCGTCAGGGTTCATTCTCCGGATGTTGAGGCGTGAGGCGCATGGCTAACGTCCGCCCTCAAACTTGACTTTAAGCCCGTAGCAGTAGACCCTCAACTCAGCACCCTAAACCCTAAACCCTCTGCAAACTCTTTCAGCTCCACCCCTCAGATGCGGTCGAAATGACGGTCTGGGTCGTGGCGGAGGTTTCGAGCTTATCGGGCCCAGTTTTCTGGAAAACCAGGTTCGGGGTTAGCGGCTGGGGCTCGTCCTCTTGAGACTCGAGACTTGATTTTGGGTGTACTTCGTGGAGTCTCCTGTATATTAATATAGTAGTACCTTCAGCACAGCTCTTGCAGAACCCCTGGCCGCATCCAATTGCCCCAAGCTTGAAACCATAAGCCCGAAGCCACCGTTTTTCATGAAAAAAGAGCTCAACGAAAAATGCCCAAAGCCCGAAGCCGAGAGACCCCACTGTAAGAGGCCCTAAGCCCTTCAGCCCTGAACCGTAAGTCCTCGAATGCAATCTCAACACGAGGTCTCGCTTCGTTTCAGGGTTCGTGCGGCTATGAGGGTGTCAGGGAGTTTAGGCTTGAACTCTAGGCCCTAAACCATAAAGCCATAAACCCTAAACCCTATTAGTTCAGGGGTTCTCGGGATCCACAAGAACAACAGTATCCCGGGCCCGGAGCCCGTATCATAGGGGCCTTAATAATTAGAATGGGGTTTTGGTGCCCAGATACTATTGGTAATTATTCAGGCCCTTGTAGTAATTCTGTATATTCTCAACACACCAGGATGCACCCAGAACTCTCACCAATGAGGCCCTAAGGCGGGGAAGACCCCATGTTTTTTTCCAGGTGTGGTGGGGCCGGCTATACCGGTGCAACATGCTGCGAGGCAGGGTCAACCGCGCAACCCCGGACACTAAGCCCTCAAACCCAGGCTCCAAAACCAATGCCTTGAATCTTAAAAAAGCCCTGACCCTAAACCCTACCATGACCAAACCTTCAAGCCCAAGCTCCAAACGCACAAACCCGAAACCCTAAACCTTAAACTTTAAACCCTAAGCCTTCAACCCTAAACCTTAAATCGTAAACCCTAAACCTTAAACCCTAAACCCGAAACCCTACCATGACTAAGCCCTAAACCCTAAACCCTACCATGGCCAAAACCCGTCTCCTATCCCCGGAGGCCGGCTACTACTGCGACGGTGCTGCTTGCTCAAAGGCCGGCTAGCGCCACAAAAGATCCTCCTTGGGTAGCCTTCAGGGGTTAGGGGTTCAGGGTTTATTTAGGGTTTCTTTAGGGGTGGGTTTAGGGATTGGGGGTTAAGGATTCGGGGTTTAGGGGTTTAGGGTTCAGGGGCTGAGGGTTTAAAGGGTTTAGGGTTCAGGGTTTGGGAATCGCAACTCTCAGTTCCCTTATAGGTGTACTTCAATGCGCCCAGCCCTATGCTAATTACCAGTGCTACTATATTGCACTTCCGCCAGGGATGCTGCTCTGCTATTCATGCCAGGGCGATGGGTTCCTGTTAATGTGCTTCTGGAATCCTGCTTTGATCCAACGACGGCATCCGCAATCGCCATCCTCCTCTTGCTCCTCCTCCTCCTCCTCCCTCACCACCATCACCACCATCACCACCATCACCACCATCACCACCATCATCATCATCATCATCCATATCATCGTCCTTGTCCTCCTGCTCCTCATCATCCTCCTCATCATCATTGCCAGCTTCACCATCATCGCCATCATCGCCATCGTCGCCATCTTCACCATCAGCACCATCATCACCATCACTGCCATCATCACTATTGCCAGCATATTCACCATCGCCACCGTCACTAATACCACCATCGCTGTCATCACCGCCACTATCATCGTAGTGGTAGTTGGAGTCGCACTCGTCGTCGCAGTCGCCGTCGTAGTCATCGGCTTGAATCGGCCGTTTTGGTCGTACCTCGTTTTTCGTCGCCTGCACTGCCGTGACTATCACCACTGCCATCCTGCTCAAGATGCTGCTACCGGTGATGATGATAAAGAGGATGATGATGCTGAGGATGATGATGATGGCGAGGGCGGTGACCATGTCATGGCGATAGGAATGGCGATCAGAAGGCGGATAATGTCCTGAAGATCACGATCACCATCTTCATCACCATCAACACCGTCAACGTCATCCGGCTCGTTCTGCTGCTCTTTCTTCCTTTTCCTTCTCGTTTTCCCCCCCCCACCATTCTCCATATGAGAAGCCGCCCTTTCTCTAGCCCTGTCGGGTTGGTGATCCGGAATCAGATCTTCGCTGAGAGTCGAAGTCGTGAATCGTAATAGCTCAGCTTCGTTCCCCAGTTCCCAAAAACTCCGAATTTGACATTCGCAAAGCTTACCTTAACCCTGCACTCTACACAGAAGCACCTTAAGGTCCGATATTGGCATGCTCAGGTGACTGAAGCCGTGGAAGTTAAACAGTATGGCTTTAGTGATGCTCCGTGGTCGAACTTTGCTCGGATTCCGAAGTTTGAGATCAGGGTTAGGGCGTTGGGGGTTGGGGTGTAGCAGCTTCACTGTGAGGATTTCGGATTTCCGTCATGGTTTGTCAGGCAGTTGCAATCGAATGAAAAGCTCCAAAGCCCATTTGCACGATGCGATGCGACGATCAAAGGTTGGGGTCCTGAAGCAGCAAATTATTTAATCCCTACCCCAGAAGCCCTACATCCATATGGAATCGTTCACAAAGAGTGCAGGCGATTGAACAGGTGGACATCTGTGCTACAGTAGCTCAAAAGACAGCTCTTAGGAATCAGGTTTATGTCGTCTACCCTGGCTCGTCTCGTGCGTTGCTGAGTATCCCGACTTGCCCCGCTTGAAACGGGCCACTGAACCCCAAATCGTGATTGAACGCGCCCCTCAATCCGTCCGAGTTCACTCAGCGTCGGTTCTTAGACGACCACAGAACCCCAAGACCTGTCATACCTGAAAGCTAGCTTTGTGCCACCGTGCCTGCCGATCTAAGAAGCTGCGCAAGAAAAGCTCAGGCCCGGTTGTAGCTGCTTTCAGGGGCTTTGGGTTTAGGGTTTAAGGTTTAGGGATTCTGAGATGGTTTCGATACAACAGAATGAGGACCTGACTGGTGATGGCTGAGTTGGGACTCATGTCTTTTACTATAGGGGCCTGAATAATTACCAATACTATTACTATTTTGGGGGTTCCCTTATTATAAGTAGTATACTGGGCCGAAAAACCCTATTCTAATTATTAAGGCTCTTATATTATACACCTTCAGGCTAGGATCGGGGACTGCGCTTCTTCTGATAGGGGATGGGACCTCGACTGGGATGATGGTCGCGATGGTTTCTTGGTGGACACATAAGCTGACATCGAAGCCGGTTGGAGTGTCTAGGGTAAGAAGTCTTGCCTGCACAGGCATCTCCGATGCAGTATGTGAGACCAGGAGTGGGGAAAGCGCATTCGAATATCGACTTGCCTTCAGCCGTGTGTAGGCAAAGGAAGAAGAGTTCTGCACGAAGGGTTGGGTTTGCGCAGGGCTTGCTCTGAGCAGCTGCCCGGGAAATTGGAATTCGTTCCCTGACCAGGTGGGCTCTACTGAAGCAGATTCTAGACAAGAGCCTATCGAAGATAGAGCAGAAAATCGAAGACCCTTAGCTTTCGGCGCGACCCAGATTGCTATGTCGTTGATGTTCGTGTGCTACAGGCAAGCTCTTCACCTTCTATGTCTACCGCGCCCAGGGCGCGACGACCTATCCTCCAGAGCCACTGTGGCAGCACTCTAAGACAAGGTTCAGTGCCTGCGAGTTATATTACCACACCCTAAACCCTAAACCCTAAACCCTAAGCCCTAAACCCTAAACCCTAAACCCTAAACCCTAAACCCTAAGCCCTAAACCCTAGTTATATTTAGGATTCGCGGCTTTCTTGCCCTGCTTGAGGGAAGCCCCGGGTGCCAAAATCGCTGGGGTCCCTTTGGGGTCCTTAGGTTCCTTGAGCCTTACCTATAGTCTCCATTCTAGTTCCTTTTTGGGGTTACCTCATAGGATCCTAATTATATATTTGGTTAAACCAAAAAAAGGAACTACAATGGAGACTATAGGTAAGGCCAGAAGGACTCCAGAGCCAGGACCCCGCAAGCCTAAAGCAGCTCCCATGCCGTTAAGCTCCGAGCAAAGCCCTAAGCCCCAAGTCGAACATCCCGAAGCTCCCAATATCGAACCTCCGCGACGCAGGAGCTATTTAGGGATCCAATGCCGGTCGAGTAGGGGCAGCAGGGTCTGGAAAAGGTCGAGTAGGGTCCTGTTACAGGGCTCATGGGTAGCAGTGGTATAGTCCCTGCAAAGCTGGAAGGGTGTATAGTGCGTAGAATGTGACAATAAAGTGTTTCGAATCTCTGCCGGCGCCCGTATGGGAATCTTTGATGGGGTTTGGCTCTGCATGTCCTCAAAAGGCATTCAACAGTTCCGACTACACTGTTGATCAATTTGGGTCCTCGGATCATGACCCAGGGTCCCACATTAGTAGGTACCCTAAACCCCAAGGGAGCCATGTATCTCAAGACTGTTGTGCAAGCCTCGGCTACCCATCTTGAGACATTAGACGGCCCTGACATACTAGCAGCCGCGGTATTCTGAAGTTATCACCACCTGAACCCTTTCCGAGCTTAAACACATGTCGAGTCCATCTTTCGGTGTCCATAGATATAGGGCGCATCGCACACCTTGAGCGCAAGCACCTCTCCGATACCACATCCGTCGTCCATCTCCTCTGTACATGTTCCCATAATGAACCGCCACTGTAGCCGTCCCAAGCCTGTTTACCAGGAATGTCAATGTTGCCGATCTCGCTGGGGTGATGTGGTGATCCCGACACGCTTGGGGGGGTTCGGGTTCGGGCTTGCTGGACGATCCCAGCCTAGGGTCTTGGGCGTAGCGTTCTAAATCTCACTTCCTAAACCTGCACCCAATCTCCCACCAACAGCACCGAGCCTTAAAGTAGAACCGTCGTGTAACTGTAGTGCAGCAACACACCGCGGTCGCAAATCCTATCTCGTCCTCTCCCAAACATTTTCTTGAGTGCGGATAAAGCTCCGCAGCCCAACTGGATTGAGGGCTTTAGGTTTGAGGTGTGCAGGGTTTAGGGAGAAGGGCTTTCCGGGGTGAAACGATCTGGAAATTACAGTGAAATCCTCCAGGTCATTGCCCCTGTGGTTGTCGTCACTTGTTGGTCGTCGCCGCTGTCGTAGAGAGATGTAGGTGGTGGCCGGTGGCCATGTCAACACGCGGGCAGTATACTGAAAGAAAACAATATGCAATACATATGGTGAACGCGGAATTCTTGGAAACCTCGTAAAGGACATGAGATGTATAACGGGTTTGGTGGGTGCACCCAAGGAGTTTTGAAGTGCTGCCCAGAGGCTGATGCCTTCTTCGTACCCCTCACCCTCGATCTACCTTAGGCCCGAACCGCAAAGCCTAACACCGACACCACGGCACCCTAAACCCGAATTCCTGAGCCCTAAACCCAAAACCCCTTAAAACTAAAACCTAAACCCGAAATCCTCAGCCTGTCCCTAAACCCTTCAGCAGGTATCTGCATAACGAGATCGTAGGCCGTGCGGACTGGGGCTACAAAAGGAAGCTTCTCAGCTGCTGCAGTACGGTCAAGAAGGCACGGTTTAGGATTCTGGGGTGAGGGTTCAGGATTTGGGGTTCAAACTTTGAGAGAAAGTCTTAGGTTCAGGATTCGCAGCTTACAGGTGAACTTATGTTCTTGGAGCCCTTGAGCGCGAAACCCCCTCGTCGAAGTAAGCCCTAAATCCTAAACTCTGAACCCAAACCCCTGAACCCAAGGGCTTATGCTGAACACCGACATCCTCCAAGTCCTACAATGGCAAATTTAGGGCTTCAGGGGGTTTAGGGTTTTAGGGTTTAGGGTAAATTGAACATTCCCTCCGTGCCTTGTTGAGCCCTTAGCCGCCTTAGCCGCCATTCGGAGTTGCTAGCCACATGGGGTTTAGGTAGTCCCCGTCTGTTCGCCGGTGCGCCGAGGTTCAACATCACCCGGATCATTCGTCTCGGCCTGAGCCGGGTCAGCTTCGAGAATGTATGGTTTAGGGTTTGGGGCTTGGGCTTACAGGCTGAGGTTTCCTCCGAGCTTGGGTGTTTGGCCTTTAGTTTGGGATTCGGCCCCTCGGCCCAGAGTTTAGGGTTTTAGGGTCGTCCCAGAGACTCCCTGACTCCTTAGCTCAGGACTACACCGGACTTGTACTTTGACGGTTTAGGGTTTAGTGTTTTAGGGTTTAGGGTTTAGGGTTTAGGGTTTTTCGAGAAAAAAGCGACTCGAGGAAAGATCATCAGCTTCAGCCCAAGAGTAACAGGAGCAGCAAGCCTCGAATTCAGTCCCGCGCCCCAGCGCTGGAATATACTATCCTATACTTTACTTAGTAATTAGCTGAGTGGATACACTTTACACTTTTTGGGATAATATGACCCACTATAGAACTAAAAGTGTAGACTTTTTGCGGCTTATGAACTCAGCAACTAAGTTTATTGTACTGTAGTATACTACTAATAATTTCACGCCAAGCCCTGTTTTAATGATTTGGGCCTCCGAATGACTTGAAGTCGTGATCGTAAAACCCAACATCCTCTTCGAGGCTACAAGATGCAGACGAAGGCCACCCAGCCGCTGGCTTAGTGCGCTTGTCCACAGGTCACTCATAAGGGAAATGTGCCCCAATACCCCCGTAAAGCCCTAAACCCTGAACGTATCCCCAAAACTTTACCCTATACCGTAACCCTAAACCCTAAACCCTAGACCCTAAACCCTAAACCCTAAACCCCGCAGCCGTGATAACTAGGAGGAAGTGTGCCAGGAGAGTTTGACACTACACAGGTGCCACAGGTGTCTGGAGTTGTTTTTCGAAGTTCCTGCCAATAGTGCAAGCCCCTTCCGGGAGGCAGGTTACTTCCTGCAGCGTCGCTGAGCACAGAAAGAAGCCACAAACCCTAAACCCTAAACCCTAAACCGACCCTGTACCTGAAACCCTGCAGATTTTCTGGCTGACCCTCATTCTTGGCACCAGGGGACCATCGCCTGAAGCCCCAAACGCCCAAACCCAAAGAACCCGAAAAGCCTGAAGCCCTTCAGCTATAGAGATCCAAAGCCCCAAGAGCCAAAAGCCCGCCATAAACGAAGTCTTTCACCCGATCCTCGATGCAGCGCTGAGGCCTTTGATTGATCGTGGGATGAACTTCGGCGTCCGATTCGCCTTTGACTCCGGCACTTCGCCTAGTTTTTGGAGGGATTCAACGCGTTCTTTAGCTGTTGAGGAGGGTTTTGTAGGGTTTGAGAGGGTTTTGGTGAGGTTTACAGGGTTTCATGTGGGTTTTGAGATGATCGCAGCTTATAATATGGGGTTTGTAAGCCCAATATCCTTCAGTTATAAAGATCCGTTGTTTGGGTTCATCTTCCTTAAGCTTTAATGAAGAACCACCTTTTACGGGTCATATTTCTCTTAGCTAAGAACCCGTCACTCAAAGGATCACCACTATCCTTTCAGGACCAGTCTTGGGTCGGAAAGGGGAGGGAGGCGACAGGGGCTAGTTCGTGGAGGATGTCGAGATTTAGGCTTGGAGTTTGGGTTACTACAGATCGTGCCTCTTCCACTTTTGCCGTGGAGTTGGGGATGCCAGGGGCTTGGCGTGCATTGACGATTTAGGGCTACCGGGGACGGAAGAAAGTCTAGCTTGAAGGTTCCATCTAGCGCCTGGAAGAAACATCCCCAAAGCCTAAACTCTATGAGCTCTAAACCCTAACCCTTAAACCCTAAACCCTAAAACCGAAACCTAAACCCTGAACCCTGAACCCTCAACCTACGCTCTATGAGCCCTTAACCCCTAAACCCTAAAACCGAAACCTAAATCCTGAACCCTAAACCCTAAACCTATGCTCTATGAACCCTTAACCCCTAAACCCTAAAACCGAAACCCTAAACCCAGGAAGCCCCAAACTGAAACCTTGAAGCCGAATTCTGCAAACGCCGTGAAGGTCAGGGCTTTTCACTTGGGGGCTTTGGGCGTGTCGGTTAAGGGTTTCAGGGTTAGAGTTTCAGGGTTTTTTGGGTTCTAGAGTTTTAAGGGTGTAGGGGTGTTTAGTATTGTTGCTGTTCCTTTATGATAAGTTTCTGTATCGCCAAGTGATCTGCTTGAAAGGCTTAAGAGCGCATCTTTAGGGTTTAGGGGCTTGTCTCTCAGCCGGATCATCCTCACGGGCCGAGTATGTGGTGCAGCCGATGACGAGGTTGAAGCCATGAACCCTAAACCCCTAAACCCCAAAACCCCTAAACCTAAACCCTAAACCCTCAACCCTAAACCCCTAAACCCCTAAACCCTAAACCGGTAAGCCATTCTCAACAACGGGTGCCATCATTGCTCAAGGGTCCCAAATCCTAAACCTGTCGGCTTTAAACCCTAAAGCTGATGAGAGCATATATTGTAGTATATATTATAGTATAATACAGTATATTATAGTATATCATAGTATATTATATCATGGTATAGTATAGTATAGTATACTGTACCTTTTTCGCAGAGCTCTGCAGCAATTGGTCTTGTTCTGGAGCCTGGGCAGGTCAGTGCACGGGCCCCTTCAGCTGTGATGAGGCGTGGCAGAACTATGGAAGCTCTGCGGCACTGAGGGCTCGAGGATGCTGGGGCTGACTGGGCTTTAGGGTTTAGGGTTTTTGGTCCTGAAGTCCTAAATGCTCGGTTGTGGCTTTTTGGGGGGTGTTTCGGGGTTCCGTTTCCCAGCTAACCTGAAGCTGGTTCGTCTCGAAGCTCCGGGCTTCAAGAATTGCCGTTGCAATCGTCCCACCCTAAGGCCATTGGCCCCATGCAGTAGATTACCGGAAGTCGGATGCCCTGAACCCTGAGTTCTAAAAAGCCCTAAGCCTGAAGTCGCATCTTCAGGCTACTTCGTGGGCTGCAACAAGCTGCAGCAAGGCTTCCCTTTCCCGGACTTCAAGGTGGCCTATGATGGGACCTGGCACCACGGCCGAAAGCTTCCTTGCAAAGCTTTGCGAAGCGAAAAGCTGAAGCAGGAGACTAGGGGCTTCACCACATCATCATCATCATCCTCATCCTCATCCTCATCCTCATCATCATCACATCGTCATCGCCATAAATAAATACAGGCATCATCATCGTCATCATCATCATCAGCAGTAGGATCACCAGCATCAGTTGCATCATCGGCATCGGCATTAGCAGGATCATCAGCATCTTCGGCATCAGCACTATCATCATCATCATCAGCACCACGATCATCGTCAAGATGCGTTGCCATCATCAACGCACTTCTCCTCCCCTGCTCATCCTCCGCATCATTAGCCTAGCGATCGCGGCCAGCATTGAGTTCCAGTCCAACGTTACGGATCAGCGATGAAGGTGATGATGACGACAGCACGATACTACTGATGATAATGCTGATGACGACGAGAATGGCGACGGTGGCAAGGGTGGAAATGGCGACCGGTATTGTGATGATGATGATGATGTCGAAAGCAAGTGAAATCATGCTTGTGGTGGGTGGTGGTGGTGGCAGCGGCGGTGGTGGATTGTGGTTGTGGCGGTGATGGTGCTGCTGCTATTGTTGGTACAATGCTCCCTCGCGAAAGGAGCAAGAATCACAAGTTCTGGTTGGCAAGCGTCGCCACGAGGTCACCCTGAAGCCTTGTGTCCCAAAGATTGCGAACCAGAGTCATCCTGACGTAGATGGTGTTTCAAGCATGCCACTTGCAGACGATTACGGTTCGCCTCTAGAGACGGCAAGCAGCCTCTAAGGTACAGCCTTCCTGGCAAGTGCCCGCAGATGCAATATTTTGCCGCTTGCCTGGCTTTTGGCTTTAAGCCGGTTCGAGGTGGTGGCTTCGGAGTATTTCGTCAACTGCAGAGTGGTGCTTCGGAAATTGGGGTTGTCGGTTCGTGGAACAGCCTCAACTTCCAGCCGGTGCGTTCTGTTTGCACTGTCGTCTCGGGTGGAATGTTGCGTAGAATGGACTGCCAGAAGATGTGAAAAGCAAGTTCCCGAATGTCACACCATGTATGTTATGCATGGCATCCCGCAATGTACCGGGCTTGAAGAGACGACCTTGCAACGTATCAATTTACTCTCTTCCGATCCGATTCTGTTTCAAGAAACCACAGTGCCGAGTGGAAACTGGTCCCAACAATTCCTAAGCCCTAATCCCAGCACCCTCTGACCCGCCTCGGCTGAAGCCTCAGCACAACCCTCAAGAATGCTGACCAACAGCACCCGGAGATTCTAGAACGCCTTAGGAAATCTACCGTGAATCATAGAGGGATCCTTAATACGATACATTCCGTAATAAAAGGGGTTTGAAGGGTCTGGGCACGTTGCCTAAGGCACTACAGCAATTGCGCCTGAATAGCCCTGTTTCATAAAGACTCAAGCCCCAATCCCTAAAGCACTGAATCCCAAAGCCTCAAAAGCCAAAAACCCAAACTCCCATTCGTTGCTGTCTGCAAAAATCACCCAAGAAGTCCCCACAACCCCAAACCTTTCGACCCAACATCCAGAAGACTCCCTAAACCTCCAAACTCGGCTCCCCTAACCCCCTGAAACCCTAAATCCCTAAACCCCTCAAACCCTGAACCCTAAACCCTGAACCCTAAACCCTAACCCACTCAAACCCTAAACCCCTCAAACTCTCAACCCTAAACATCCCTAAACCTTCAACCCTAACGCCATCGAAGCAAGGAGAAGACCAACTCTTCCAAGGGCAGCCGCGGGCTGGATTGCCTGTCGCATCAGCCAGGAGGCCCTCTCTGGGTTCAGGGTTCCTAGTAGGGGTCTTAGGGTTTAGGGCCCTCGCTGGGTTCAGGGCTCTCAGAGTCTTAGGGGTCTGAGGGTTTAGAGTTTGGGTCTAGGTTGTGGGATCTGCAGGCATGGCTTAAGGTTTGTTTGGGGCGAGATCTTGCGGTGTTGGATTTTGGGTTTGGGGCTCGGGGTTTGTTCGATGGCTGGCAAATCCGGAGAGCAAGAGAAGACTGGAGAGCTTCGAAGCAGTCGTTATGGTTTAGGGTTTAGGGTTTCGGGTTTCGGTTTAGGGGTGTTTTGTACACCCCTTGCACCCTGAACGCTGATGCTTTGGCGATATTCTGAACTCCTGTCCGCAAGCGTCAAAGTTTGAAGCCTCCACCGAGAACCGTAAAATCTGAAACCTGCAACCGCCACAAACCCCGCAGTTTGAACTTAAGCCGTCAACCTTCTGCTTTATGCAGCACCCCTGTAAACTCCTGTGAGCTGTACCCTCCGTCCCCACAAACAAGCTCGATGCACCATTGAAAAAACCCTGAACAGCCGGCCTACTCGAAAAGACACCAGGAAGGCCAAATAGAAGGTTCAACTCCCTGAACCCACAACCCCACAACCCCTCAACCCCTCAACTCCTAAACCCTAAACCCTACCGAAAGGCCACTACACTTAAAAAACGAAAAGCCCTGTAAGCCTGAAGACAGGCTTTCCGCGTTTGCAGCCCGAGGCTTCTGTGAGGAACCCTCGGGCACCGCCGATTGCACCTACAACTTTGTGGCTTCGACGCTTTTGGAGTGCCTCTTACAGTGTTGTTATAAGGGTTTATGAGGCTTCGCAGGGCTTTGCAAGATTTTAGGGTTTCGTGTTGCAGGGATCTAGGGGTTTAGTGAGTTGCTTCTGAGGGTTGTTATGAGATTTGGGGTCATTAACGTAAGGCTTTGGGTTTATAGGATTTTGGTTCAATTAAAGGTATGTGGCATCTATGGATTTGAGGTTTTTTGGGGTTTAGTTTTTGAAGGTTTTGTAGTTTGTGCACGTGTGAAGTATCATGTTGTCTGACGGATTATGGCACAAGTGCTCTAACAGGAAAAAGGTGTAGTCTCCTTGCGCTTCATGGTATAACCTGTTATCACTTATACG
>BGNK01002972.1:21722-86096 GCA_003297005.1 Symbiodinium sp. clade A Y106 | reverse complement strand
GGGGTGGGTGGGTGGGTCAGAAACTCCGGACAGGGACGAATACCGAAGCTCGGAATGCCCACTCGACACGAAACCCTCAACCCAAAGTCCAGACCTCTCCAATACCCCTTTGCGGGGGGTGTCGCTAGCAAATGTCCCTCGGAAGCTGCTATATACTCGCCCTATATATCCCGATACAAAATCACACTATATATCCCGAAGCTCCCCAACTCTACCCGAATCCCTAAACCGTACGCCCTTAACACGCTCCATCCTCATCCCTGCAAGCCACACATCGCCTGCGTGGTGAAGGCGGCAACCGCGGGCGCAGCGGCGTCGCCTCTTAGAACGACTAGGGCCTGTGGGGGTGTGGGGCATTACTGAAAGGCTCGGGTGACTTAGTAAGTTGAGTTATAAGTACCTGCATAAGGGCTCTAAAAAGATGTAACATTACGTACTTACGAGTACCTAGTAGTCACCACAACCCTACGTACCAAGTACCTGATCCTCTAAGAATGGCTGAGAGTTGGGTGCGCTCGGGTGGAGGGCCGTCAAGGTTTGAAGGCTTCCGGCTTTCTGTAGTGCTTTAGGGTGTAGGGTTTCGGGGTTTGGGGTTTAGGGTGTAGGGTTTACATTTAAACTGGGCTGCCTCAAGAACTTCAGCTGTCTAGGGCTTAGGGCTTCATTGAAGTTCGAGCTTTTGACGTACCCTCACATCATTCCTCTGATGTGAACAAGACCTACGCTAAGGAGCGGGTAACAGAACTTCTGACCTGAACACCGACATAACAAAAAGCAATATCTAGTCGTGAACCTCTCAAGCCGCGAAAAAAACTGTGGCCTCCGTTTACATCCTTAACTTAATATCATGATTGTGCATGGCATATCACTGGATATTCAAGGGGACATGACGCGACATTACTACTTAAACCCTAAACCCTAATTCTTCATTTCTGTCAGACCATGACCGCCACATGGCACTCTGAAATGAAGCAAGGACCGCTCATGATATGTAAAGGTTTAGGGTTTAGGGTTTAGGGTTAGGGTTAGCACCGCACATGATATGTGCTGCTTTGGAGCTAAGCCCCTGCAACAGTATAACCTCCCCCCCGGCCATAAGCAAAGTCTCGATTGCAGCGCGTTTTTCCGGTGAATAATTGCTAGAGGTAGGATCCTGTGACAAAAAAGGCATGCAGAAAATCCGTCGTGAACTACAATGGAGACACCTGGTGTAGCCCGAAAGCCCAAAACCCCAAACCCTTCACCCGGAGCCTAGACCTCTAAACGCTAAATCCACATATCCTGAACCCTAAACCCTGGGCCCTAATCCTTGCGCCCGGAAAACTCCGACCTCGCTCGCCGAGGAAGTCCGCCCTAAAGTGAAAGCGCTCTGCCGAAATGGCGCCGGCACCTGTCGCGGTGCTGAGCTCTTCGGGCTTAGGACTGCACTGGGACTCGGGGTTTAGGGGTTTAGGGTTTAGGGGTTTAGGGGGTTAAAGAGTTTTGGGGTTTTAGGGGTCGTTCAGCTGAGTTCTTCAAGTTAAGGTCAAGATCCTGTTCCGAGGGCACTTCACCAACAAAGGAACCTACACTGGTGCGGATAGGTCCTACAGGCTCTATATCTTAGTCTCTTGCAACCTGGTGCTGTGTTTTTTCAGAATAGCAAATGCAAGGCTCAGGGTCTGCGGCTGAGGATGAAGATTTTGCTTTTTTCCGCATTCTTCCGTCTGCCCCGGAGGGTGTGTAGTCTCTGACGAGACGTGTTAGACAAGGGATCAGGGTGTGCGGCTTGGGTTTGCCATGGCGTAAACCGATGAATGCAAGCTTGCTGCGTCGAGGCACAGAAGGATTGCGAAGTTGGTGTAGAGCTTCGTCGAGTCTCATTAGAGGAACTTTTGGTTAATTTGGGACCTAAAGGATGTAGGAGTCGGAGCCCCGCGGTATACTGGGATGTAGTCCCTAAGCAGTGGCCTCCGGATCTTTTCAGGTTCTCCTCCACGAGAGACATGGGAATGTATAAGTCCCAGCCTCAGAAGAGGGTTCCACAACATCTCATAGGCTTCCTTTCATACGGGTGGATTAGGTTCCAATATAGGGTTCTATAAGGATAAGGTTTGGGCGTAGCTGGACCTCAAGGGTTAATCCAGGCTTGGTGTACATTCGGGATCTGCTTGTCGGATTTAGAACTCTGGCGCTTAGGGTATGAGGAGGTTAAGGGACTGCAGAGCTTGACGGCTGCAGCACCATCAGTAGTAAGTAGGCACGACAAACAAAAAACTAAGAGGACCCTGGCAAGACAGCTACATTGTGATTGCAAGAAGCTCATCTAGCATGAACCTTCCGAAGCATATGTAACGGGCCAGCACAGATTTTGATTATATGTTAGGATACTGACTCCTGTACTGGCATGACCCCTGCACGCTGATGCCGAACCCTAAACACATAAACCGCAAACCCTACATGGTTTCAACATCTCAAAACCTAAACCCCTACACCCGAAGAACAAAAACACACTGGTGAACCTAAAGCCTTTGCACACCCTGAACCTCGAAGCCTTTCAGACCCGCAGAAGCCCCTTTATTACACCAGCCACTGAACTTAACTCCTAAACCCTAAATCCCTAAACCCGCATCAGGGCACCAGGCGCTCTTCAAGGATCATCTGGGCAAGAACGCGGGAGACGCAAACGACCTGGGTTTTACCCACGTCTTGCGCAGGTTTCAAGCACGAAGTTTGTGGATGGCAAGCACCTGCTTGTTCGAGGGTATCCGGGGGTAGCATTTCTAGGGTTTCTAGATGTTTTCTGGGGCGATACTAATTTTGGCACCTGATTTGTTTGGGGTTTGGGGCTTGGGAATCAAGGACCAAAGGGTGAAAAGACTCACATTCCAGGTGTTTTCAGGTTTGGACGTTGTGGGCAACCCCAGCACTTCAAATATCCCAAAGTTGGCAAGCTTCAGGTGATAGCTGTATACTACGAGTAATACTTGGAGTCTTAGGCCAGTCCCATTCAGCCCGCTTTGGGATCCGGCGGCAGCATTTTCAAAGTCCGTCGGCGCGGCCTCGCCGCAGCTGCAGAGCTTAGACTTCAAGACAAGCTAAGCATGCTTCTGTGCGTTCACCTTAAAATTAAAGTCCTGGCCCTACCATAGTAGGTGTTCCGTATTTTCATCCCTTACTTTCTGCACTCCGGCATGACCCTAAACCCGAAACCCTAAAGACCCTATCATAACCGAAAAGACTCGCTGCTGACGGCACCATGCGGGTCCCTTCATCGGCCCAGAGGCCCAGCAAGGCCCAGTGACACTTCCAAAGCCCTGAAGGATCCTCAAAATCCTGAGAAGTAATCTGTCTAGGGGCCTGAATAGTTACCAATATTCCTTATGATTCTGAATATAGTTATATTATAAATGGGCCCAAAACCCTGTCTAACAATTAAGGCCCCTATAGTACTCCAAAAGTCTGAAGTTCAGGGTTCCGGGCTTTCTAGTGCTTTCCAAAATTGTTCACCAAGACTTCGACAACTCTTCCGGAAAGTGTTACGCGCGTATCAGGAATGAAGACTCGAACTTGAACCAGAAAACAAGTTGTAAAGTAAACTGTAAAACACGAACATCTCTTTGAGGAAAGAAGCAAGAATCCCTAACTTCATGTATCTTCTAAAGCCCCGAACTATCATCCCAAATCCTGAAACCCCAGGCCTAACACCTAGCAGAACTCGAAGCTTAAACTTAAATATTGAAACATAAGTTAAGCTAAACCCTAAACCTTAAGCACTGAACAACATACCCCAGTTTCCCACGCATGCCTCGGGAGTCCTGCTTTCGGGGGGCTTGAGGGGTATTATTGGATTTAGGGTGGAGGGTTTTTTGGGGGGTATTGCGCAGGGTTTGGGGTTCAGAGCTTAAGAGTTGGGGTGTAGGGCTTGAAAGTGGAGGGTGCGGAGATTGGGATTCCGGGATTATAGGTCTCAAGCACACGTGTCTTGAGTCTGAGGTTTCTCAGTCTAGCGACTAGTGTAGTGTAGGGTATGTATGATGGTAAGGGTGTTCTGCAGTGTCCGGTTCTGTTGCGGTCCACTTGCCAGGTCCTCATGTACAAGTTTAGATGTACCAATAGACGCTGAGGGTTGTGGAAGTAGGGTTGCAGGTTCAATTACAGTCACGAGGCGGGGTTTCATTCGGTACGGGCAATGGCCGAACCCATCACGCGATCTGGTTAGATACACCGTACATCATACTCATTCTGAATGAACAGGCTACACTTCAAAAGTCAGTTCAGGATCCCTCAGCAAACCTTCAGCCCCAAACCTTGCGAAGCAGTAGGGTTACGATCCCATAGTTATAGGCCCTATAAGTATGGGACCTGAACCCATGTAGGGTTCAGACCCCATAGTTATAGGGTATATCAATCGAAGTTGTAGCTCCTGACCCCCTAAGGCTCTAACCCCTTCGAAGCCGAAGGACGAGGTGCCAAGGGATTTTACAGGGGCCTTACATTACTTAACTAGGGCTGTCGGGTCGATATTGTCGTGTACTTTAAACTATACAACTTATATAACTAACTATGTACCTAAACCCTAAACCCTAAACCGTGTAAACTTATATAGTTAATAGTTATATTCGCCTCGGCCCCGGCCGAAGCGGTCAGGGTTTCGGTCTACTCCAGGTTCTAGGGTTAGGGGTTTGAGTCTAGGCCGAAGCTACTGAAAGTTACAAAGTACCGCGCTTCTATGCAGAGGACTTGCGCAGAAGCAATCCATGGTACACTCTGACTGCTGGATTTTGGCGCCTGCAATCAAGATCTCGGCTCAAGAATTCTTTGCAGCAATGCAACTTTTCACGGGGCAGCAATGCAGGCTCCGGATGCTTACCTTGGACAAACACCTCCAACCAATTCCGCACATACGCGTGCAGCCGGGCCGTGGTGGGCGACGCGCAGCCTTTAAAATTAAAGAGACTTAAGGGATACCGGGCCACTCGGGACGGGAAGGTCCTCATCTCCACCCGCCAGCCGATCTGCCCGCCCGGGTTAGCATTCCTGGCCTCGCTTGGCGGCTTCTGTATTATTATTATCATTATTATATGTTGTTAGTGTCACTATTGTGGCTATTATTATTGTTATTCTTGATATTGGTATTATTGCTATTGGCTTTTCAGGATTGAGCGGTTCACTGGTTCAGTGCGCTCGGAATTTTGCGTTCACCTGTAGGGTGCGCCAGAGGGGAGGGCCGGGGAGGGTAGGGTTTGGGGCTGTCGGTTCACATCAGGTCCCGAGATGTTCTGGGTTCTACTGTCAGACCAGCACACATCTTCGCGGACAGTACCCAGAGAACCCAACACCCCTTAATTAAGGAACATACCTTAAATCATAAAAATAAGCCCCCTATGATCTTTGGGCTGCCGCAAAAAGCTGAAAGAATCGAACAGCCCAGAAATCATCATTCGATGATGCTCACGCGAAGTTACATCGCACATGAGAGCGACCATCCAGGAACCCAGCGGCACCAGCAACAAGCACTGGACGGAAGGCAACCACGGGAAACACAAGCCAGTAGAGTTGGCAGCAGGCAAAAGCCGTAAAGCAGTCTATTTCCAGCGTCGGAGTCCGACCTAATTTTGTAGACAGCCGACAGTAAGATTAACAAAAGCAAGTGCGACCAACGACATATCGGAGAAATGAACAACATTTAAAAAACATATTCACTCAACACAACTGATCGCTATGGCAACCACGATCGCTGATGCACTTCTTCCATGACTGTGATCATCACACTTCAGAACCAGGGACGAGTGAACGAACACTAGCATAATCTTAAGCAGCTGCAAAGGCTGCCCCTTCACCAGGCTTGGCCATTGGCGGGAGGTGGCTTGAAACGCACCGTCCCCCAGTTCCTTGGAGGGGCTTGAATTGAAGCTTTCTTGGGCACGGGACGGCACGGGGTTTTGGGCCGTAGTTCAGGTTTCTTCCGCGAGGTGCGAATTTAACGGATTCAGAGTCGCGGGTCACAGCTTATCTACAGTCACAATTGAAGTGCATCAAGTTTGGGGTCTGGAATTGTTGTTCCAGGGCGAGAAAGAGCATCCCAGTTTGCCTCAGCAAATCCCGAAACCCCTTCGGTAAACCCAACGTGACACTGAATCAAGGACGTCAACTGGCTGAAACCTGTGTGCCGCATTCATGAGTGACACTTTTCCCTCGGGATCTTCATACCATGATGGTAAATAATGTAGGGGCCTTAATAATTAGAATACGGTTTGGGGGTAGAGTGTACTATTATCAATTATAATAAGGAACCCCCTATTGTAATCATTAAGGCCCCTGCATTATCCCTGGCGAGCCCTATGGTTGCCTCTTTCAACCTCAGCACCGCAGACCCAAAGCATCCTTACCGGGTTGCCGGCGATGACTGTAGCTGCTCCCAGTGATCCCCCATGGACTCCTTGGTAAGAGTCTTGCATTTTGGGGGAGGTTTGGGTTTAGGGTTTAGGGTTTAGAGGGGGGGGGGGGGGGCCGGGGGGGCAGGTTTGGGGCTTGGCTGTTTGGCAAACTTGCGTGTGGATCGGGTGGGGTGCTCAGCGTCTTCATGGATATATATATATATATATATATGTGTGTGTGTGTCTGTGTTTGTGTGTGTGCACGTGTCAATAGAAAGTAACAAATACATAAGTATATTATATATATATACATATTATATAGATACATATTTCTCAGTTTGAAATATGCATACGGGTTGTGGGGTTGAATGCCTTTCAAGCATTGCCAATCCGATTTCAAAACTTTGAGACTGTGGGATATAGTCAACACTACCAGACATGTGCAGGCTTATCTTCCATGTAGACTGGCCGGATTATGGGATCCAGGGCCGGTGCAGAGACATGTTCATGGGGCTTTGGCTACTCCAAGCGGGTCTTGAGGACGAGAGCTTTCACTGTTGATGCCAAGCCCCAAACCCGACATCAAACCCCAAACTACATGTCTGAAACCCTGCAGAACGGTGTTCATGTCTTGCTTGGCTACTCAACACTTCTTGAGTTATTGGGTGCTCTCAGATGCTTCATTTCGAACCCGCAACCGCGAAACCAATCAAAGCAGTTTCTTTTTCAAGATTTTCTGCCTAACGCCAGGAGTTCAAGTCTCACACCTTATAGTTATAGTTGTAAGAATGGCCCCGGACTCTGAAATCCGAAAAGGCACGGCCCTGGTCTCTGCTCTCTGGGGCGTTTCTGGGCCGCCGGCATTGTCCACCTCTAGGCGCTCTCGGAACACGTTCAGCGGATCCCTCCTGCGACGCAGAAACTTAACAATAATGATTTATCAAGGTAATACTTATAACAATGAGAGGTAATAGCAATAGTAATCGAAATTTTAATCGTATTAGCAAGAGCAATGGCAATAATAAATATACTAATAATAATGTTACCAACCGAAATATTAAAAAAAAAACAGGACTCTTATGCAAGGATCCCTTAGATTCAAAATCCTAGTGAAAGGAAAGGGTCCAGTAGAAGAGCGACTGCTCAGAGTAAGAATCCGCTGACTGCGGGTTTCGCTGGCGTTTCCAAACCACGAAATTGCAAGGGAAAATCAAGCAAAGCATACCCACTCTCTGCTTCTAAACCATGCTCCGAGACACGCGAAGAGGTGCGCGACGTGTCGGGCGAGGAGGGGGTCTACGCCGCCATCCAAAAGCCTCACGCAGAGAGTTGGAACCCTGCAGTAACCCTAAAAGACTTTAAGAGATAGGACCACGAGGATGGGCTGGAATTTGTGCTCTTGGGCATCAAGAAGGGTTCAGGGTTTGCTGTACGAAATCAAGCTGAGTGAGTTCGGGGTTGAAGCTCGTAAATCCGGGCTTTCAGCAAAAGTGTTGAAACAACGAGGTTTTAGAGACATTGATATCAGTCATGGTTCTTGAGTCGTGAGTCTCGTGAGGCTCCCTCAGGGTTTACGTAGTCCGCTTGCTGCCTCCCGTCACGCACATGTTCAGGGTTTAGAGGTTTAGGGTTCAGGTCCTATACTGTCAGATGAATCTGCCATATCGACTCCAACAGTGGGATCGCCTTGAATGCAACATCGTTTAAACGACGTGGGTCCACGGGCCACCTTATTATAGGGGCCTTAATAATTACCTATACTACTTTGGGGGTTCCTTATAAGTATAGTATAATGAGCCCCAAAACCCTATTCTAATTATTAAGGTCGCTACATAATGGCCTTCTGATCTCTGCGAGCCCCAAACCCGAAAGCCTGATCCGACCCAGAACCGATGTGGCCCAAAGAGGCTACTATAGGGGCCTTAATAGTGATAGGGTTTTGGGCCCCAGAATAGTATAATTATAAGAAGGAGCCCCCCAAAATAGTATAGGTAATTAGTAAGGCCCCTACATGAAGCCTCAATGTCACCTAAAACGATCCAAGACACAGACCTGCAGGAGGCTTACAGAAATAAGCTCCCTAAACCCTAAACCCTAAACATAAGCTCGCTAGGCTTTCCGATCAGCACAAGACACAGGAGCCTTGGGAGTTGGAGTAGGGCTGTAATGTAGGAACCCTAAACCCTAAACCCTAAACCCAGGTAGGAACCTTGGGCCTAAGGGTTCCTTTAAAGTGGTCTATAAGGGACTATAAGGGGTCTACAAGGGTACTATAGTAATGTTGGAACCTGATGAGGGCCATGCAGGCACTCTTCAGACCTCTACATGAAGACTTGGCATTGAGGTCGGCAAGATCCCAAAACTGGGTTCTTGTTAAGGAAGGCATTTTACGTTACCATAATAAAGAAACCATTTTATTTACTATAGATCCCCATTATGGTAACTTAAATTAAATCGCTTAACAAGAACCCAGAAAACCGAAGACAAGGCCTTTGCAGACTCGGATCATGGACTGTTGCCCCCACATCGTTGTATTCCTGGGGAGCGGTTTCGGATCCCAGTTTCGGTTTTCGGTACCCAGAGACTCCAAAATCCCTTCACTGAGTAATACCCCTTACATGATCATAGGATCCCGGATATTATGATGATCGCAGTTTCGATAGAACGCGGGGGTTTGCATTTCGGGCTTAGAGACCTGAAGCTCCTGTCAGTCATACCAGCCAAATTCTCTGGCGTTTTTGGACCTTCTGCATGCCAATCTGCATGCCAATCCGAAACAGGGTTCCGATTGTAGGAGATCATGTTCGCAAGTAGTCGGAGTTCCATGCTACTCCATGAGAGCCACACCATGAAGTCTGAATACGCTGCTTTGGGGTCATGAACATGTAGATAACCCGTAGATCACGGACACGATAATACATAGCCCCTCCCAAAATTGAACCCTCGCTGGATAAAAGGCTCCTGTTCGAGTCGAATGCTGATGCTGACAATACAACTATTCGCACTCGCAGGAACAGCAACAAGAGCAATGGCGAAGTGGCCTACCGCCCCGGGCCCCTCGACGGTCCTTAAAGCCTCGAGGGCGAGCGACTTCGTAAGTCTGAGTAGATTACAAGTCGGTTAGTTCTGAGGGTCGGCCGGAGTAGAACTGAGTAGGGTATTGGTAATCTATCTTCTGGTAAACCTACTAGTTCCACGACTGAAGCGGAACGGCACATCCTGAAACCTAAACCCTAAACCCTAAACCTAAACCCTGAAGCTTGAATCCTCAACCCTAAACCCCGAAACCTCAAGGCCCCAGCACGGCCCGAAAAACGCCCGAAAAAACCCTAAACCCTAATAAACCCTAATAAACCCCGAAACCCTAAACCCCTAAACCGCCTAAACCCTAATAGACCTTAAACCCGGAACACCCTAAACCCTAAAGAAGCAAGTTTGCCGCCAGGATTCGGCCTCCCTGTCGCGAAGGGGCCCAGTTTCTGCGAGGTAGACCTGACTGGCGCTCTTTTGGATTTCGGAGTTTAGGGGTTTATTAAGGGCTTATAGGGCTTATAGGGGTTATAGGGTTTATAGGGCTTATAGGGTTTATAGGGTTTTGGGGTTCAGGGTTTAGGATTGAGATGGGTTGAGGGCTTCGGGCTTCACCCGCCCACACCTACAGTCCTACACACCCTCGACGATAAAGCGCGAACCCCAGAACCTCTGACGCAAACTATCTACCGGTCTGCGCAACGACGTTTGTGTACTGTGGTACAACTACTACGGCTGGAGTCTCACCTAGTACATATGTTGATGTACTGCACTCTCTCTTCGTTTCCGATATGCACTATCACACGAAAATCCTGTCGTATGTGCGGCGGCATTCATTCATACTTCTCTATGTGATGCGCCCGGCGTTCTACAGTAAGAGGTCGTATAGCCATATTGCACCATGCCCTGTGGTTCATCCTAAAGCCCCTTGCGCAGTAACATGTTTACTTTCTAGCGTTCTCCTCACCTTGCCTTGATTTGTGGCCTACAAGGGCCTACGACCTACAAGTTTCCTCACATAAGACCGACACCCCTGAAGCTCAAACCTGAAAACCCTAAATCCCTAGCAAGCGTCCCTAAGGATCCACGTGCTTGCATGCTACCTGGGCCTCAAGGGGATTCCTATCCAGGCTAGAGTGTATATGGGTGGTTGCCAAAATTATGGTCCCTTTTTGGGTCCCTAATATAGTACGGCACCTAATATTTAGGGTACCCAAAAAGGGACCATAATTTTGACAACTACCCATATACTGTATAGGTACATTGTCCTTAGATTGCAGAGCCCTGCATCGGCCTGTGGAGACGTGGCCGCTCGCGAGGCGCGCGGTGCGGACGCCTCTGCCTCTGAAGGCGTCCTGAAGACTCTTAGGGCTTCGGTTTAGGGTTTAGGGTTTAGGGGCTTGGGGGATTTGGGGTGAAGCAGATTTAGGGTTTGGGCTTTGGAGGTTCTAAGGGTTGTTGACTTCAGGGTACAGACTTGGGGAGTGTCAGAATGCTGTTCACTGTCAGGGTTTATGGCCCTAAACCCTAAACCCTAAACCCTAAACCCTAGTTGTGACTTATATGGCCAAGGCCTCGAAGGGTGTGGGACTTGAGGATGTTGCGTTTTGGATCTGGTTCAAGCTGATTTTATTGAATGAGGTGAAGCTCCTCGGCGCGGACAGCAACACCACAAGTTAGATAGAGGTTATAAGGTTAGGGGGATCGAAACTCTATTGAGGGGCCAGGCGGTTGAGTATTCAACATGACCAAACATGGGCCGAAGAAATGCAACGAAGTCCAGTGAGTCTAATATAATGTAGATCTAAACTTCCGTCCGTGTACTGCAGAAACGGCAAGCACAGCCACGGACACCGTCCGTGCCGCCGCCATCACCGAACACGAGCGCATGTATCCATGAACGATATCATAACAGCATTCGCTTCTGTTGGTGCTTATCCTGCTTGCTAGACGTCCTACCTCAAGCCCAGCGAGACGTGCCTGTCATCCCAGGTCTCGGAAAACGCATCGATGCGCGTGTCGGTTGCCGCCTTTGGCCCACAGCAACGTGCGAAAATCTGTTAACCCTGAACCTTCAACGCTTCTGTCTTGCAGGGCCTCTGTTTTAAGAAGTGACTTACTCCTAATGAAGACTTCGTGCCTGTGTGGTACGAATAAGAAGCAACTATAGCCCTATTTCCTACGGAAGAAGTTAAGCAAGCCCTTGTTTGAAACAACCTGCCGATTGGCGTCCGACACCTGGACCCTTCGGGAGTATTGAGGCAAGGCTCGCGGGTGTAGGCTTTACCTACAGTCTCCATGCTAGTTCCTGTCTTGGTTACCTACTTTTACGATACTAAATATAAAATCGGTTGAACTTTAAAACAAGGAACTATAATGGAGAATATAGGTAGGATTTGGAGTAGGGCACTGAGTAGGGGCTTCACGGTCGCCGAATCTTGGGGTGTAGGGTCATGTGCCTGATACTTCTAAAATCCGGTAGATCCCTCGTCACGTCATCAAAGACATGCAAGATGTTCAGAGCACTTCGAGGAACAGTATCCTGGGCCCGAGCGAAGCAAGACTCATAATGTCGCGAAATGACACTGTAGGGCTGTAGGGAGGAGCAGGACTTTGGGTTCTGTCGCAGAGAAAGGTGCAGGACCACACAGCACCGTCTGTTCCATCCAAACCCCAACCCTAGAGCTCTGGCGCAGGGCTTCCGGGCTCCCCACCACGCGGCTCCGCCAGAACGGCGTGGATGCGGTCCTCGGGGGTGGAGGACTTAGGGCCTTAGGGTTCAGGCTCGACTTCTCAAAGACGGATGGGCTGTGAGGGTGCACCGTGCGCCAATTCTCCTTAGTTTAGTTTTTTCCGACTAATTAGGGGGTTGGGGATTCGGCAGTTGTAAGGGCTTTGAGGATGAGGTGTAGGGTTTTATTGCTGTACCAGCGCGAGTCGCCGGCTGTCCTAGCAACCTACTGTTATACTTGCCCTGAAAGATCTACAGAGTACTAAACATGCCCAAACGCAAGGAGTCAATAAAGTCTTACAGTAGAAGACAGAAAGTTGGAACATCATTATCCTCATGCCTTTAAGGTAAAGTATAAGGGATCCTAGCACTAATCCTCCTAAAGCTATGTTCCAACTACTGTAACCGGCCCTTCGGCTTTCTGGCTCTTAATACCCTCGAGGATTTTTCGGGCTCTAGAGTTTCGCGGTTTTGGGCTGAGCGCTTTGGGGTTTCAGCGATGACAGGGTTCAGAGGCTAATATAGGGGCCTTCAGAATTAGAAACGGGTTTGAAGGGGGTTCCTGATTATGATTATAGTATGATATACCCCAAACCCCATTCTTAGGGCCTATCTTATAGTACCCTTATAGTATCCCCTATAGTAGCCCTTATATAGACCCCTTTAAAGGGACCCTATTCTAATTATTAAGGCCGGGATTTGAGGAAAAACTCTCAAGCCGGGAGCCCGGCAGTGGCAGCAACAGGGGAGCAAGCACCTCAAGAGATGCACTGGGGATGGGTTGAAGAAAGAGCCCTAATTATAGTTATTGCTAGTATTGTTGTTATTGTTGGTATTAGTATTATTAGTGTTGTTATTGTTGCGAATATTCTTGTTAGTGGTATGGCTCCTTCAACACCAATTGCACAACTTAAAAATCAGTGCGGTGCAGTTCAACTTAGGGCCGCCGATGAGGGCTTAAGAACAAGGATGCCGTGCTTTTCACTAGTCGGCTTTGATCACGAGACCCCAAAACATAGAGAGGACCATAAGGGCGCCATAAGGGAACCTGGTATTGCAAAACGCCGAAACACTACCAGAGGCAGGCTGCATCCTCTTGGCCAAGCCCTACTCAAACTGCACTCAGCGTGGCAACTCGACTCGGAAAGAACTTAGCAAAAGTTTCGGGGTTCAGAACCGGTTCTACCTTTGCGCTATCCCCCTCGGTTTAGCCCTGAGTTCTGCGTTTTGGGGCAAGGTTTATAGGGTCCAGCTTCATCCAAGTAGCTAAGAACTGGTCGTGCAGGAACCGCGCGTCGCTGAGGCAGGGGCAGAGGAACGTCGCCTGCCGGGACCCAGGAGCCCGATGGATACTCCTTAAAAGCCCCGTCTGCCGGGGGATTCGAAATTGACACCAGGAGGTGCGTGCGTGCGTATATATATATATATATATATATATATATATGTATATAATTATATATATATATAATTTTTGGGAAGTAGGAGAGTCGGTATGCAGTGGCAACGGTGATGCGCTTGCCGCGGCACATGATTTACTTTCGATTGTCCCACAGAAGTTGCGTACAGTTTGGGCTAAGATTGTCAGCGGTACAGCAGTGACAATACGAGCCCCGGAAAGCTTCTGGACACAGCCCATTTCAGAGCCGTTCCGAGCATTGAGGGCCGAGTGCACTTAATTAGAGCAGCGTACTCCTCTGACTGACTCGAAATGAAATGAACATATAATTTGTGTATATATATATATAATACATATATATATCTATATATACACATGAAGCTAAGGCAAGCCGGATCTCGGTACACCCAACCCCTGCCTCAAGCAGACTGTTGCCCTGTATAGATTCGTTTGTGTGGAGGACGGCTCCTTTAAAAGCAACATTAACTGACATCACTGTTCATATCGATCTGGATCTTGACGTCATGGACGTATGTTCAAAATACAGTGACATGGGAGTTTCCGAAAATAGGGGATCCCAATATAGTACCCTAAATAGTAGGATCCTTATTATAAGGACCCCCAAATAAGGTACCCCCTAATTTTCGGAAACTCCCTAAACCCTAAACCCTATAGATCCCTTATAGGAACCCTGAAAGGATCCCTTTAAAGGAACCCCAAGGTATCCCTAATTTTCGGAAAGTCCCACATATGCTCCTCAGCCCTAAGACTCCTCTCGGTGCCCAAGCCTGCGTGCAGCAACTGCCAGCGCCTGCAGCGGCGAGTTCCCAGGATTGAGAACGTTCAGGGCTCGGCGGTTTAGGGTTTAGGGTTTAGGGCCCTAAAGTTTATAGAGGGTTGTGGGGGCTCAGGGTTGAGAGTTTAGGTTGGTGGTTTTGAGATGTTTTGAGGCAGTAGAAAGGTTTTGGCTTGGAGGTGTGGGTTCAGACTTGGGTGGCTCAAGCTCTAGGATCTAGGGCGCCGCGTTGAGGATTCAAGCTTTCGGGCCACAACATGGACAAACCACACGAGAGGAATCCTAGACTAATCTACAAGAAAAACCCCTCGTCATACAACCTCAACTGGAAATGAAACCAGAGATGCAGCAATAAGAAGCAGCGGCAATAGCGCAGATTACTGTGAGCGATAGGGGTGACACTGACAGTCTGAAAGACTATGAATGCAAAAGATGAAAACATAACCGTAGTAGGAGAAAAAACCAACTAATATACCAATATGCGAATATACTATTCGTGTATAGAATACTCTCCCTTCCCGTCTGCTGAGGCACCGAAAGCAGCTGCGTCTAAGTAGATCCGGCCCGGGACGGGGTCATCGCACTCCTCGTCGAGTTTAGGGTATACCCGGAGGCCCCAAAGTAGTTCCTTTTTGGTGTTCATATTTAGAATCCTATAAGGTAACCCCAAAAAGGAACTACTTTGGGGCCTCTGGGTAGTTTAGGGCTTAGAGGCCCTAAACCCTAAACCCTAAACCCTAAACCGGGTGTTGAGGTTTGCGGTTCGGGGCTTCACCAAGTCTCAGACTCTGGGTCCCCCTGCGCCGCAGGTCTTGCTCAAGGAATGCACGAGTTAAACAGCTTGGAGGTTCTACTTGGAGGCTCAGGGACTTAGTAAGTAG
Organism: Symbiodinium sp. clade A Y106; assembly: GCA_003297005.1. NCBI lineage: Eukaryota > Dinophyceae > Suessiales > Symbiodiniaceae > Symbiodinium > Symbiodinium sp. clade A. The sequence continues at coordinate 70,903 of BGNK01002972.1, read as the reverse complement.
GGTTATAAGTACCTTAATTAAGGTTATAAGTAGATATAACTATAGTTACCCTACTTATAACCCTACTTACTAAGTCCCATGATCCTCTAAGTAGGGTTCCACGGGTTTTCAGTAGTTCGAGCTTAGTTGCTCAGCCAAACCCTTAGGCCTCAGGCCGCTGCACCTAAATCTCAAAGCAGCCAACAACTCGCATTGGCGAGGGCTAAGATATGAAGGTTCGCGTGTCCACAGTCTTTCGGGCTGACGGTCTCGTGTTTTCGGGACCTACGGCCACGTTGTTTACATCGAGCTTCCCGTTGCTCCCCAAACAGTAAGCCTGCAAACTCTGAACCCTGTCCTGCACCCCAAACCTAAAACCCTACCTAGAGTCTCCATTGTAGTTCCTCTTTTTGGTTACCCAAAATCTCTATTATAGGATCCTAACCATAAAACTGCTTAACCAAAAAAGGAACTACAATGGAGACTCTAGGTAGACCTGAACGTTAAGAACCTACACGCTAAACCCTATAAAAACCCCAATGCCAAAAGCGTTTATCGCACATGAACCTACTACACCCTGGATTGCTCACCCTCCATCCCCAACGCCCAGCCCGTAAACCTTGTAATGAACCCGGACCTTCTCCCAATTAACTCTACAGTGGCGGCCAGAAAGCTGGAACATCAAACCCTAAACTAAACCCTAAAACCCGTAACCCTAAATCCGAATCTGCGACTCCAAGCACCAGCATCCTGAAACCATGCTGCAGCATGTTGCTGCTTGTCTGTGGATTGACATGTCTGAAGAACTGATGAGATTCCCCCTTATAGTTCGTATGCACTTGTACCAGAACATATTATGCCAAACCCTATCGAAAGTATTAAGGCCCCCAAACTGACACCCTAAACCAGAACAAGCCCTAATTGCAGGAACCTATGCTACTTATTAAGCCCCCCACTTCTCAAATACCCACAACCCGAAACCCTAAACCCCTAAACCCTAAACCCCTGAACCCCTGAACCCTAAACCCCTAAACCCACAACCCTAAATACACCCCTAAACCCCTAAAGCCCTAACCCCTAAACCCCTAAACCCCTCAACCTAAAACCCAAAGGCGAATCCGTCCTTGCCATCGCTCGCAAGTTGCCACGGGATCTCCGATGGGATCTCGGCCTCCAGAAGCAACGAAAGTAAGGGTTTAGGGTTTAAGGGTTTAGGGGTTGTGGGTTTAGGGTTTCGGGGTTTAGGGGTTTAGGGAGACTGATGGGAAGATGTGGGATGTACTTGGTACCTTGAAGGATCAGGGACTCTGAAAGGGCTTCCTCCCTTTTCGTCATTTAGGGTGGCATGTGATGGGGCGTCTGAATGATCGCTGAGGCTTCATGTAGTACAGTAGTATCTTCAACTCCCCTTCCCAGATTTTTGGTGGCGGCGGTACGCAGTACGCTCCATGGCAGGTTGGATTTGGGGGCGGGGGGGGTGCGACCTCGACTGCCTCGTCCCACCCCCAGTTTCATCCCCAAAAGTTGGGATGCAAACTTGTGTACATCGATCTATCCGTCCGTCCATCCATCCATCTCTTATTGTCTCGACCGGACCTTGCGAGGATTTCGGGTTTCAGGCCTTGGGATCGTAGACTCTGATTGAAGGCTTTGAGCCTGTGGCCCATGCGATGATGTCTACTTGCTGACGGGAGACTTGGTGAGAGGAGGCAACTGCCTGGTGGATGTATACATGTCTGCACAACGAGGTCTGGAAAGTGGTCCAACACAGAAGTCTGGAAACTACAGGTGCCTTAATAATTACAATAGGGGTTTGGGGCCCATTATACTAAAGTTATATCTGATCCCTTGCAGCTGTCCCTCCCCTGCGCAAGCCTTCTAAACCTTCAGCCAGACCCCGGAGTCCAATTTGGTGGATCTCTGAAGCTAAGAAGTTGCCCGATCTTTGCCACACTGTAGGGGCCTTAATGGCTAGAATAGGGTTTTGGGGCCCATTATACAATAATTATAATAAGGAACCCCCAAAGTTGTATAGGTCATCATTTAGGCCCCTATATCACCTGCCTCGGCAGCGGAACAGCGGGCCCCGGCAGCGTCAGCCGCCAGCGGAAGCAGGGCCGCGGTCTGGCGATAAACAAGAGCTGCTACGAAACGGAGGTGCCGTATATGTATAAATAAATAAATAAATATAGAAATATATATATATATATATGGTACCCCCCCCAAAAAAACCTACCTCCAAACCTGTTTGTACACATATATGCTACCACACGTCAGTACACAGTACACGTGCACACGCACGCACACACATGCAACATGGATTAGTGTATACGAACATTACTGCATAATCCGAAAGGCCCGTGGAACCAAGATCCAAGATTCAAGGGTCCTGGGCATCATGGTTCTTGATAAAAATAAAAATTCAACAACAAATCAAATTTGATTTCTTCGCTGCTTTGAACATCGAACATCCCACAGAAACTTTTCCCAGGATCTTCGATGTTCAATGTTCAAAGCATTGAAAAAATCAAATTTGATTTGTTTTTGATTTTTTTGATTTTTCCATCGTGTTTATACATATAAAAAGATCTTGGCCGGATGCGAGCTACATGTCCAAGTGCTTGCCGCAGTATTCTGACTTAAGCCGTAGCCGAGAAAAGAATTCTCGCCATCATCATGTCGACTCCTATGCAGGTCACAGGGCTTTGCGAGTTCAAGGTTGTGTGACAATATATGTCTGATACCCCAAGCTGCAGCTAATCAAAAGCAAGTGCTCCTGTACTCCTAACTCCACCCTGTCCTTGTGATCGTGTCGGCGCGCCCCTCCCTGGTAGACATCGAGGGCACCATGTATGATACAGCCTGTCGATATACACCTTATCAAATACCTTATAGGATACTTCTTTCACTCCCCTATAGAATACCCTAATTATTGAGTACTTTGCAGATAAGATTTTGAAATTGGAACTTAAATAAGGAACATCAGTCGGAGCCCAAAATTTGCGAATTTCCAGTTGGGTTGTAGCTTATTGAGTAACGGGTTCCTATGATGGAAATCAGGAACCTACTTGTAAAAGTTAAAGTACAATATAGAATACCCCTCTGTATACTTTCCAGCATTTCATTCGAAATGCCCGAGGTCGTACCATATAGAGTTTATAAGGTATATACCTTGTATATACCTTATGAACTACCCGTTAGCCTTTACAATACCTTGTAGACTTCTTTCCTATATATACGTACACCCTATAGAATACCTTTTCCTTTTGGGATACCCTATAGATATAAGCTTTGTAGAATACCATCTGGAATACTTTCTAGAATGTGTGATAAAAAATCCCTATACATGATGCTCCCCGTATACCCTATATGTAACCTTGAAAATCCCTTTTGGGATACCAAACAGAAACCCTATAGATCAGAATTTGTATATCGGTGAAATCAGAAGGAGCCCAAGTTTCTTGCAGCTTATTGAGCAACAGGCATCTATGAACAAAAATGAGGAATAAAGGAGAATAGCCTGTAGAATACCTCACAGAATGCCCTTTCTACAAACCTTAAAGAAATTCATGTAAAATACGGCAATACCTTATATAACACCCCCTATATTCCCTATATACCTTGAGAACAGAACTCTTATGAACTACCTATAGGATACCATTTAAACTACCTTCTAGATTTTTTTACACAATTCCACCGATTTACTCTACATAACCCTGTAGAATACTTTGAAGAAGACCGCCTCTATTTGATACATCCTGTATACCTTATGTATGCCATATCGAATACTTAAGCAGTACCTTTTAGGATACCCGTTAGAATCCTTTATAGACTACACTCACAAAATACCCTATAGATAGGGACTTTAAATATGGAAAGCCAGCCGGAGCCCAAGATCTGAGAATTTCCAGTTGAATTGCAGCTTTTGGATAAGGGATTCCCATGAAAAAAATCAAGAACCAAGAAAAATATCGTTACAACTGCTTTATAAAATACCTCTCTATGCACATTCAAGCCTTTCATGTAAAATACACTATAGAATACCTTCCTAAATAAAGGCTACAGAATACCTTTTGTACAATACCTTCTGGAGTACCCTATAGAATACATTATAGTATAGAATGCCCTATAGAATACCATCCTTATAGAAGACCGCCTATGTAATATGTCGTCTGTATACCTCACATATACCTCATAGAATATCCTCTACTATAGCTTACCCTATAGATCACGGTTTCAAAAAGGAACATCAAGAGGAGCCCGCCGTTTGCTAGCGTAGCATACAGAGGACTTTAGACAATACTTCGTGGTATTGTCTTGGTTCGAAGGGTGTTGTGGCGTCGTAGACAGAGCATACTACGCAATCCAAGATTTTTGTTCGGAGTGGAGTCGTAACGTCGTCTAGACAGTACAAGAAGAGGCTTCGAGGTAGGTTGGAAGGGGGGGGTAGCATATATATATATATACTAAGCCAAAGGGAGAAGCGGTGGGGGGGGATTGGGTTTAGGGTTCAACTTTTACAAAGCGGTCCTTACAACGAGAATCTTGCCTGAAAGGTGTCCGTTCGGGATCCCGTGTCCTCTTGGAGTCCTCTTGAAATGATCCCGCAGCCTGGAAACAGTTTCGCAAACTGAAAATCTGATCTTACTAGCCAAAGGTGAGCAAAGGCTGACAGGAAGAAGTTCATCCAGATAATGCCCAGCCGACCATTCAAGCCCCAAGCCCTGAATGCCCAAGCCCTAGTCACGTTACTCGAATATACCCCCAAAAGCCCTGCTCCAATTTATGAAGATACTCCGACTCACATGTGGCCTTGGCACCCTTTCGCATGCGGATGTTGGCTACGAAGGCGAGGAACCGTGGATGTGGCGTGATGACCTCACAGTCCAAGGTGACTCAAAGGATTGAGGTCGACCACAGGTATTCAGGGTCGCATCAGCTTCTACAACTTCTGGGTATCCTATGACGGTGAACTGCACCTAGACGCCAAACCGAGAACTTGTTGAAGATGCCTGCGCTGATAAGAGCTTACTTATTACAACACTTTGGATACCTAAGCACCAAACCGAAAATCCCTAACCCCACATCAAACTAGCACCAAAGCAAATCCGCATTGCTTCTTCGCCCAGGGTTGGGTCTCATCTGAACCAGGCAGCAACCAGGAGAGAACCCAATGCACCTCGATGAGCAATATGCCCTAGGTCTCATTTAGCGAGGGGGTTTAGGATTTCTTGACAGCAGTTTAGGGTAGATTTGTGATCATAGGAAAATGAACCTTAAGAACCGAGGTTTCCTGGGATAAAGATATAATACAGGGTCCGTAATAATTAGAATAGGGTTTGGCGGCCAAGTATACTAGAACGATAATAAGGCACCCCCCCAAACCCTGTTCTAATTATTAAGGCCCCTGCTATATTATAGAACCCTACCCTAGATCCCTTGTAGACCCCTTTAACGGAACACTTAAAGGAGCCCTATTCTAACTATTTAAGCCCCAATATCAGTGCGCCCCGGGCCCATGAACTTGTGGCACCTCGTCCGGCACAAATCGGCTGCGAGAACCCAGTCCTCGGCTGATATTCTGCGACCATTCGGGTTTAGGGTTCAGGGTTTAGGGTTCAGGGTTTCGGGTTCAGGGTTTAGGGTTTAGGGTTGAGGGTTCAGGGTTTAGGGTTGAGGGTTGGGGGGCTGTAAGGCATTGCTTGGCTCCGCCCGGACGAATTCTAGGCCTTCTATTTGTTTACAGGCTTGCGAAGGTGTCAGACACCCTAAACCCCCCCAAGTCCCTCAACCCCTACCTGTAGCCGAAAAAGACCTACCTTTTTAGGGAACTGTATATAGAAACCCTAGTAAGGAACCCCAAAAAGGCAGGTCTTTTCGGCTACAGGTAGACCCTAAACGTGCTGCCCCGCGTCCATCGTCCCTCTGGGGCGTGGCCGGTTCGGCCGGTGCCTCCCAGGGGCAGCCAGGGCTTTAAGTCAGGGGCTCTTACTTGGAGGGTCGTGGGACTTAGCAAGTAGATAATAAGTAGAGTTAGTACGTGCCCCAAAACGGATCGAAATTGGGGCTATGATACTTATAAGCTTCTAAACTAGCAACTTACTAAGTCCCCCGACCCTCCAAGTAATTTTAGACTAGGGCTCCTCTAACAGGGCTCCTTTGTGGAGATCATTCAGGGCGACTGGGTTTGAGTTTAGGGTTTAGGGCTTAGGGTTTAGGGCTAAGGCTTTGGGCACAGTATGCCAGAACCCTCCGTGCACCCTCTAACTGGGGTATATGCCCACTACTGGTGGGTATTGGAAGCATCAGAGATGGTAGATGGAGGGTCTAGGTATGGTTGCTACCGGGTTTCAGTTTTGGGCTGCAGGGAATGTAAGGAGTCTTAAGGATTCTGTGCCTTGAGGGTTTTAGGGTGGTGAAATGAGTTAAGATTCTATTCTAGGAGTTTTCAGTTAAGGCTCCGGTGTTCAGGGATTCAGGGCTCTAAGTGAGTTGGATTTTGGGGCTGTCAGGGCTTCGGGAGTGTTACGCCGGGGGTCTGGCTTCAGCTTGGGGCCTCATGGCTTCGTCATCTAAACTAAGCTTGGTGCCTGGTGTTGAGTAGTGCCGGATCACACAACTAATTGTATGCTACGAAAACCGCTGCCCTCTTGTCTAGTGCTCCTTGGGGGCTGGTTATCAAGCCTGAAGTTCACAAGGTTTCCATAGCCCATCTTCATGCCTCAGGCGTGGCCGGTTGAAACTCTATAGAACCCTTACAACACCCAATACTTTCCAAATGGGCCCTCTCAGAAAGAAACACGATCAAAACCGAAACCCTCCCTAAAACTCAACAAAACACCCCACACCACACCGTAAACCCTGAACCCTAAACCCCTAAATCCCTAAACTTTTAAACCCCTAAATCCCTAAACCCCTACATCCCTAAACCCCTAAATCCCTTAACCCCTAAATCCCTAAACCCCTAAATCCCTAAACCCCAAAGTCCCTAAACCCCTAATCCCTAAACCCCAAAGTCCCTAAACCCCTAAATCCCTAAACGCCTAAATCCCTGAACCCTTAAACTTACACAAACCCTCTCGAAACCCCCCAGAGCCTGGCCGCCCTCAGTGCCCAGCAGGGGGAAGTTGGCAAAGGTCCAAACGAGACCCTCCCAGCCCCTGGCTTAATGTAGGAGCCTTAATAATTCGAAAAGGGTTTTGGGCTCCTTTATAGTATAGTTATAATAAGGGACCCTAAGGAAAAACATTGGTTGTTTATTGCCTATATAGTTCCCTAAAAAGGTAGGTCTTTTCGGCTACAGGTAGTTACAATAAGGGACCCTAAGGAATAATATTGGCTTTTCTTATTGAGGCTTCTATAGTAGGGCTGTTTTCTTGGGGGGGGTCTAGGGTTGAGGGTCGGGATTTAGGGTTTAGGGGTTAGGGGTTTAGGGGTTTAGGGGTTCGGATTTAGGACTCATTGGGTTTAGGGTTTCGGGTTTAGGGGTTCAGGGTTTAGGGTTTAGGGTTTCGGGTTTAGGGTTTCGGGTTTAGGGGTTCAGGGTTTAGCAAGTCGGTCGTAGTTCGGGTCTCAAGAAGGATAATCTGAAGTAGGGTACGTACAGAGGTCTTTTGAATTCGCCAACTGACCAGGCTCTTTGACCATCAGCATTCTGTACTATAAGGGCCTCAATAAGCAGAATAGGGTTTTGGGGCTCATTTTACTGTAATCATAATTAAGAAGGAGCTCCCAAATAGTATAGGTAATTACTAATTATGAAGGCCCCTATATTAGACAGGGTGGTGGTCAAAAGCATGCTAACTTGCAGATTCAACACAGACGTGTCGTGTCGATATGTAATTAGCGAAGAAATTGCCTGCAAATGTCGGATCCCAAGATCGGGTTCAAGCTGCTAAAGCATCCAAATCCCCTACCTGTGGACCTGCGAACCCTTCTCGCTGGGTTCCCACCTGGTGGCAACGGAAGCCGCGACCTCAACACAAAGGAAGGTCGCTGCCGTTGTGAATTGGGGTGCGTTGCAAGGCTCTTAGTTTCACGAACAACAAAAGGTTCACTTTAAGCTACACATCGGTTGTCACCCCCAAACCAGGACAACTCATTAAATCTGAGGCTTGTGAGGATAGGTTTCACGGGGTGTGCAGGTTTCGTGTCACTTTTTTAGCTTGGGCAAAACCGAAATCTCCCGGCACGTTTTCTTCCCATCTTCCGCCGTTGCTGCGCTCCCTGTTGTTGGACTGCACGAAAACATTCGAGCCGTTGCAACCCGTCTCAAGCCAGGATTCTCTGACCCTGTCTCCAAACGCACCGTCCCGAAATCGAGACAGTACCGCGTCTTGACGAGCTGCCTAGTAAAGGAAACGTGGGCAGCCGGAGTTGAGTCGCAGCTGCGATTCAAGGAACGGTTGTACCCAACAGGAATCCTTTCAGTTGCCGGAGCCATGTATGGTTCAGATGTTAGCTTTTCCTGTGTTTACTCTCGGCACATCATGTGCGGATTTCTGGTGTCGGGTACGACGGGCCAACTGGGCGTCCTGAAAAGGCTTTTGGCTGAAGAGCCTCTGGCAGAAACGCAGGAGTTCCGGTTCATTCGCAGGACTTTCCATTCAAACTACTGCATAGGAGCTGCATACGTATTGAGCGAGTATGGGGCATATGCTGACATTTTCAGGTTACTAATTACATGTCAAGGCTAACCGGCTTAAAACCTTGGAGCAGCAAACGTGAAACCCCGAGAACGATGGCCCTGAATCGTAGGAAAGCCCTGAGCAGAGTCCTCAAACCTACCAAAGGACCGGTCCCCTAAGTTGGGATCAGAACTTAGTGTCGCCGACCCGGCCTTAAAAATTTGGACTTGAACGGCCGTTCCATAGAGTTGATGAACTGGGAGACAAGTATCGGGTAAGTTGTAGACAGCATATACAGGTTTGGAGCCTTAGGGCTGAGGAGGGTAGGTTCAGGACGCCATGGCATTGGAGGGAGTTGACCTCCTTGCAAATCCCTCTGCTGCAGAAACAGCGATGGCCACGTCCGCCAATGCATGAAACCCAGCACATCGCCGGCGAATCCTCTAATGTAAGGGCCTTGATAATTCGAATGGGGTTTAGGGGCCCATTACAATAAGGAACCCCCAAAATAGTATCGGTAATTATTGAGGCCCCTATATTACTGATCCTCCGAACACCAAACCTGAACTGAACCCTGTGGCAATGTAGGAACCTGATTAAGAAACCTTGGGTCCTTCTTAGGGTTCTTAATATGGATCCTAATGTATTGGGGTTCAAAGGCCAGGGTTTCTCCCTACATCACCCCCGGTCAACCGCTCACTTCGGAAGCCTGTGGCACCCAAACCACTGCACCTGGTTTAGGGTTTAGGGGTTCTATACGGGTTCTATAAGGGCTCTATAGGGGAGTTTCCGAAAATCGGGGACCCTAATATAGTAGGATCCTTATTATAAGGACCCCGAAATAAGGCACCCCTAATTTCGGAAACTCCCATAGGGTTTTTTTGGTATAGGGTTCAAAACGATGTGCCCGGACGGCGCATGGAAAATAGCGGAAAAAACGACCCAGGAGGCGCCCCGCCAGGCTGCCGCAGAGACTCCAAGTTCTCTATTCATTCTTAGGGCCCCTTATTATAGTTATGGGTTCCTTATTATAGTTGTAGGCTCCTTATTATAGTTATGGGTTCCCTATTATAGTTATAGGTTCCTTATTATAGTTATTATAGTTATAGTTGTAGTATCATATTCCCCAAAAACCCTAACCTAATTATTAATGCTGATAGTTGAATGATTCTGATTTTCTGTGATTGCGAAGGTGTGAAGTCCATGAATTGGTGCGAGGCTCCCTATCAGAACTGAAGGAAATACAGGGGCCTTTATAATTAGAATAGGGTTTGGGCTATATTATACCACAACTATAATAAGGAACCCCCAAAACATTTATTTAGGCCCCTATATTACATTCCTCAACTAAGGTGCTTCTTGGAGTCGCTGGGATGGGGTTTCAAGAGCTCATACACGACCATGACGCAAACGTTTCGCAGCCCGGCATGCCTGCAGGCGGTCAAGAAGAGCGGCTGTACTTAAAGGCCAAGTTGAAAGCATCCTGTTGCATGCCAAACTCGTCCAATCCCAACGATTACTAACCACCACCAACACCACCAAGGCTACTGGTACTGTGACGACAACAGCAACTACGTTTTGCCAGTACTGCTGCGGCTTCTCCTCCTCCTCCTTCTGCGGCTACCGCTACCGCTTGGACCACAAATATAGAGAGTCTAACAGGTTGAGGCAAAGAGTGGGATTGGGCGCCTTGTAGGGGCATGGTAGGCTGAGGCTTCAGAGCTTAGGGTTCAGGCTTTGCATAATTAGAGCTTAGTGTTTTGCTGTAATGGGTGTTTGTACACTCCTAGCTGCCGAAGCCGACAAACTTCAAGCACTCACACGAGAATACATTCAATCATTGTTTGCAACGGGAGAGAGTCACTAAATCTGTGTCCGGAGATCGGGATCCCTATGAAGGAGTTTCTTTACAGTCATCCCACCCCCGACACTCTGCGTGCTCATCCCTAGAGGAGACCCTCACATCGAGTCTTCCGATGAGGCAAGTGGCAACAAACAGGTCCTCCAGCCCAAGAAGAAGCCTGACACACCTGGGACGGATTCGGGTTGATCGGAGCTTACGGTGTAAATCGCTGAAAATAGTGGATGCAAAGTCACTTTAGCTAGGAGATTAAAAAGCAAGGATCGAACACAATATCCTAGCTATAACGAACCCACACCTCGAGTCGCGTAGACGTGTCTGGCCACCTCGCCGTACGTATTCCAGCGAGATTCTCCTTGATACCGAATACGGATGATCTCCTCGGCTGGCATCCTCACTAACCACGCAGACTGGCTCCAGCGAGAAACACGGCTCGTCTTGGTGTTCATGCCACTACTCGCCAGCCTTACTCATACTATAGAGTCGTCGTCACGACTGTGTTCTTTGGTTGGAGGGTGATCACTCCCCCAGAGGACTGTTGCCGAATCTCTGACAAGTACCCTCGAGGATGACATATCTGAATCCTTCAACACACAACACGGTGGCTGTATTTTCTTCCGACGAATGCTAGCCTCCGCTCAAAGTGGCATGCAGACCCTGGCTAAGAGCTCATGCTGGGTACACCGTCCGGCTCGTTTCCATTCGTACATAAATTTGGGCATGAACGCCAGATGCAGAAGGCAAAGAAAGGCCAGCAGTTAGGCTTATGAGGGAGGTTCAGGATAGTCTTGAAAATCGGGTTTCCACTGAGTGCCATATGCCAGAAACAGGGAACCCCCCCTGATACGTTGAACACCCTCCTGGTGTCCGAACGTTCGATCCGAATCCCAGACAATCAGATAATCAACCCTAAACCCTATACCCTAAACCCTGTACCCCAAACACTAAACCCAATCCCTAAACCCTATAAACTCTAAACCCCTAAACCCCCTAAACCCGCGCCGGGTCTCGATGGGATAGATCGAAGTCCATCCAGCGGGAGCCGCTAGTAGGCCGGCAGCTGCCGATGAGAGATACCTTTAAAAAATTAGATTTTTTCTATACCATATTAAAATGCAACAATATAACTCACTTTTACACATGATTTTTCAGATCAGTAGATCTTCTAAACCATGTTATAATATAACTGATCTTTTTACATGTTGTATAGGGGAAAACGTTTCGAACCTTGCTGTGCAAGTGAGCACCGTGCCACGATTGCTGCGACGACGACTAGGTGTAGTTTTCGCCTAGTAGGGCTCAAGGGACGGGAAGGTCTTGGGATTGTTTTGGCTGTTAGATGCCCTAACAACGGGACATACAGGGCGGTGATTCGTGGATGCTCGAAGCTGAAACTTTTCTTGGAGCCTTGCACCACTACGTAGTTGCTGAGCTGCTGCTCCAAAGAAAGCTAACCTCTAGCTTTGGAGCATGGTAGGATGATGAATAGCCAAGAATTCTTGCAGAGATTGAAGGTTACACGCTCAGCTTTCGGGCTGATATCAACTCGCGAGCAAGGGCAGCCGTCTAAGGGCTTGGGCTCGTTGGGGGTGTAGGGACGAGGGTTTAGAGCTTAAGGTTCATAAGGTTATGAGATTCAGGCTTTAGGGCATATAGGGTTTAGGGTTTCGGGTCTAGTGGGGATGAGGGCTTCAGGAGAAGGGCGTATAAACATTTAGTGGAAAACCCTTGCAGCCCAAGCCAGTGAACCCCAACGCCCCCGTCTCCACAGCAGCGAGCCGCCAGGGCCAGTCGCGTGCTTGCCCGTAGCGCTTCACCAGCTCATAGCATCCGAGATCTGAAGGCTCAGGCTCAGGGATTTGGGGTTCAGGGTTTAGGGTTTACCATTTAGGGTTTGGGGTTTCGGGTTTAGGGGTTTAGGGTTGAGGGTTTTAGGGTTCAGGGCTTTAAGGCTTTGGGGCTTTGGGGCTCAGGGGGGTGGGATTCGGGGACTTAGACCAAACACCAAAGACCAAAAAGGCAGATGAGCCGCATCCCCTAAGCTATGGGCCGTGACTGAACCTAAACCCTAAAGCCATGAAGCCTTAATCATAAGAATTGAAGTTACAAACCCCATAATCCATAAACCCCCTCCCCCTCAAAAGATAAAGCTAAACCCCTAAAACCATCGAGCCTACAAAGGTTGCGGGGCCGTCCCTGAGCAGCAGAAGAGGGAGGCCACGGCAGGCTCGGCTCGGCGAGGATCCCGGGCGCAAGAGAGCCCTCACCTGAAGGTTCTATAGGGGTTCCACGAAGGGCTCTCTAGCGATCGATCAATCGAGAAGCATGAATGTGCGTACATACATACATACATACATACATACGTGTACACATTTATTCATCTATCTGTCTATTTTCCAACCTGTTATCGATTATCGATCTGTCTATCCATCTAATTATCTATCTATCTATTTATCTATCTATCTATCTATATACGTACGTAGACACTTTCTGTATATGTATATGCGCAGGTATATGTTTAAGTATATGCATGTTGTATGTGTGCATGTGCGTATGTATGTATGCATGCATGTATGTATGTATGTATGCATGTTCGCATGTTTGCATGTATGCATGTATGTATGTAGGCACATATGTACGTATGTACGTCGGTACGTATGTGTGGGTGCATGTATCTATGTATGTATGGGTTCAGGGGCTAACAGGAAGGTTTCCGTAGAGGGCAGTATCCCTCGCCGTGCAGGATTCGTCAGGTTTGGAGTGTTGGGGTTGCGGCTTAGGATAACTTAGGATTTAGGGTCAGGCTACAGGTTCTAGGTTTAAGAACTTTACTCTGCTTACCCGAAAAATCCTTGAGTCTTTGGATTGTTCAAATCTTCGACTCACGGCACACCTGGTTCAGCTCCTTCTGGAAGGGCGAGCTGTGTGGTTCCGAACCTCAGGGATCAAAGTTCCAGTGCTTCTACTTAGAACGCTTCAGTCAGAGTGGGTTTATAATTTAAAATAGGGGTCTTAACTTAATTAACGGAGTCTTGACCGAATTCCTGCAGGTTCGACACAGTTGCATGTCTATGAAATTCTATGGACCGATGCCTTATATAAGGTGCCTTCGGCGTTTACTTGGTACTGGGCTCGCGGAGGACGATACCTAAACCCCTGTAAACCCTAGAAACCCCAAACCCACAGGAGCCAGGCCGCAAATCTGAGACCGGCTCTTGATGAGCTCTGCAGGTGCGAGCACCGCGCCACCAACTGCGCCGGCGGCGCTGGCACAGCAAGCCACCTCCTGGGAGAACCCCCAAGGAGAGTACAGTAGGAGCAAACCCTAAAAATTAGACTAAGACCCAATAGGCCCTGTGCATACATGCATGCATGCATACATACATGCCTCAAAAAAAACGTCCATACATACATGCATGCATTCATGCCGAAATGCATACGTACCAATATACCTACATACTTACACTGCTTGCCTGCCTGCCTACATACATACACACATGCATACATACATAGTTACACGAATACATACATACATACATACCTACCTGCCTGCCTACCTACATTACATACATGCACCTACACCTACACCTACACCTGAACCTACACCTACACATGCACGAAAGAATCGCATGAACCCGAGCGGCCAAGACTGTCAGCTGTGAGGCATCGTCGAAGCCACGGTGCCTGAGGCACGAGTCACAATACCGGTAAGTGGGAGTTTCCGAAAATAGGGGACCCTAATATAGTACCCTAAATAGCAGGATCCTTATTATAGGGACCCCAAGATAAGGTACCCCTATTTTCGGAAACTCCCAAGTACCGAAAACTGCTTGACCGCCTAGGCGGGACATACTGTGGCAATTTTGGGGGACGGAGATTTTGCAGGCCTCAAGCTTGTGGGCGGCGAGAAAAGTGTTCAAAACGAAGAACCTGTAATCGTGGTAGTTACCTTGAATGAATCGGGGTCTGGTTTCGAGGTGTTCGGGCCGCCAAGACAACTCCAGATCCTCCAAAACCCCCCTGAACACTCCCAAACCCCGTACTGCACCACTGTACGACGACGATTACTACTACTACTACTACTACTACTACTACTGCTACTACTACTACTACTATTACTACTCCTACACCTGCTGCTCTACTGCTACTACTACTACTACCACCACCACCACTGTGCTCCGACTGGGGTACTACCATCACTGTACTACTGCACTGTTGTAATGCTACTGCATTACTGTACAATGCCTTCTGATATAAGACTTAAGCCTTACTGAGCCATGTGATGTCTTCAGCTTGCTTTATACGAAACGATTGAGTAAGGACAAGACGGACTTTACTGAGGGCTTTACACCATGGTTCGCCCTCTTACTCATGTGTCACTTTCACAGTTAACACTGACTTGGCAGTCGTTATTTCTGCCGTCCGCCCTTAATGAATAACCCGCTTCTAAGCACTGTGAGTATTGGGATCTTCGAAAAGCATGATCAAGAAATGGTTTTGTCAATCAAGGGTCCTCTAAGCTCATGAGCACTATACTATACATGACCAACTAGCAGGATCCCTGGCATAACACAAGAACCCCCGATTTTCAATAGCCCCCGGGACAGGACAGTCTAGAGTCGAAGGTATAATACATTTTCATGGCTATCATGAGCATATCTTGCTTATTCAAAGTGCTGTTTATAAAACCACTGTAATAGTTTTTGCACTCGTATTCTACATTCTTGTCCTTCGGCCCTGCCACGCCTGGTTAGGAGATGCTGGAGCTGTCTGTGCGTGAAGAGGGTCACTCCTCCGACACGGGCACTTGCCAGAGTTTCTCACTGGGTTTAGGGCCAGTTTAGGGTGCAGAAACCCTAAGAAGCTGGTCTGAGCCCTGTACATCCATCCGGGCATGTAAGCAGTGAGCAGGCAACCTTTCTCACCGCTACACTCCCTTACACCGCACAAGACTCACTCAATGCTTATGGTTTAGAGTTTAGGCTTAGGTCCGTCGTTGTGGGGCTGGCTTTAGGACAGTCTTGATCGAACAGGCTCCTTTCCAGATGCCCGTGAACCTTGGTGCATGTCACGTCATCAGGCGCTTCTACTGACGCCGTGTGTTGCAGGACTTTCCAGGCACCCGCTTCCGGGCATTGACTCTTGATGTGATTATGCTAGCTGGCGGGTCGGAATGTGGAATACAACTTGTACACCGTACACCGTTAAACGTCAAGACAAAGAACGACTTAGGAACTTGTCGCTGCCCTCACGATTACAACCGACAACTCCACGCCTCATTCCGAAACGCTCAACCAAGCATAAACTCTTCACAACCCTTATTATTTCATCGACGCACCGAGAGGCAAACATGGGCTCATGACGCCGCTGTACAGCGAGCCGACGCCCTCGCTGCGGATGATCGCCCTGTGCATTGGCTCCAGCACTAGAGGGGCCTGCATATCTAGAACGGCATGTCTTGCCGGATTGCTGAAAGGGTTTTGCGCAGGGATACGATGAATAAATAATAATCGTTGACTCAGACCACTTTACTACTTGCAGGACTGACGTCGGAATGGTTATCGGGTTTCACAACTGTTTGAAAGGCTGCACATGGTATTAGAGATTATTAAATGCTATCGAGGGACTTAGCCATGGACAGTTCCGCGAATCTTACTTTGGGTTAATATAGGGGCTTTAAGAATTAGAATAGGTTTGGGGGGGCATATTATACTATAGTAACTATAATGAGGAACCCCCAAAATAGTATAGGTAATTATTAAGGCCCTTATATTAATCTCATAGTAATGCTAGCAACCGACCTACTGATCCTCGAGCAATCTGCAAGGGGTCAAGGGCCGGACCTCTGTTCAACATTCCCTCCCTTTGCTTGGCTTATAATGTAGGGGCCTTGAGATTATAAGTATAGTATAATATACCCCCAAGCCCTATTCCAATTATTCAGGCCCCTGCATTGCTAATCATCCTCACATTCGACCCCTTCAGGAAACGGTGGCTGATGGTGGCTGTGTTGCTCTCGCAGTACGCAAGCTCAGCAGGCAGTGTCGAATGCAGACTCGAACCTACATGGAAACGTCAGAAGAAGTAATCGCAGAGGTTTACACGAATCTATCTGCCTTCCTGTTGCACACACATATCATCCGTATATGTCAATGATGGTCAGTGTCTGCTTGCTGTATATGTACATGTAGATGTACATGTGTACTCACACACATAGATCTGTCCGTATATGTGAATGTGCGTGTAGACAGGCCGAAAACGAACCTTGCTGGCCTCAGGGCTTGATTCAGGGGATCGCCGCGGAGCGCCTGTCGGGTGCGCAACGTGTCCTTGGTCGGAGGAGTGCTCGAGGCACTTTGCACAGAACCGCAAAGCCTTGAACCCTCTAGGTGACTTGAGTCATGCACTCTGGGTACACCGCAAACCGCAGGTAGTGACCAAGAGCCCTCGCAGTGCTACATGCAAATAAGCGCTTCGGGACTTAGAGTTCCATGGTTCTCAGCTGAGACAGTCTAAAACTTACATGGTGCATCAGAGCTTAATGGGTCGAGCTTCGAGTGGATGCAGCAGCAAGGTCCCAATGACACCACCAGCCCAGCCAGATGCGAAATCCATGGCGTCCCTCGTATTCCCCTCGGGGTCCCTGTTGGGTTTAGGGTTTAGAGGTTCAGGGGTTTAAGGTCTAGAAGTTGCTCGCCAAACTTTGCCACAGAAACGGCATACTCATCAGGGTTTTGTGTCTTCAGATGCCTCGTGTCGTCTCTGTGGCCTTTGAACTTTGAACTGACAGTGCTGTCAGTAGAAGCTGCTAACGTCCATAGGGTTGACAACTGCTCTGAGGGTTTAGGGTCTAGCAAGATGTAAGTATGTATGGGGCTTCGTTTTTAGGAGTTCGGGATCAGCGCGCAAGCAAGGACAAGTGGGTGAGTCATACTACAGGGCTTCGGGATGCTGTGTGTACGAGCCTGCGGTGCGGGTTGGCAGACATGATGCCCAAGCCACCGTTGCAGCTAGCCCCCTGGATTCTCAGGGACGCTGTTTCTGCAACGACTTGCTGTATACATACCGAGGTTGCGAGTCATATCCATTGTATACCAAGAGTAGCATACCCCGTGAGAATTGCAATTACAGCTATCACCAAAAGAGCCGCAAACATGATGAAGAAGAACAGTAAAGCCAACCACAACATGCCCATCTTGCTAGTGAAAACCAAAACCATGGTAGTCAGTACAAAGAACGGACAAAATAAGTTGTCTTGGAAAGTGAACATCACGTTTTGGAGCAGGAATGACAATCACCACCTTGGCCTGCCATTACCTACTGTGTGTGGGGCCCTATACATTCTACAGCATATAAGGTCTATAAGTCTGTAATAATCACATATGAGAAGATGGGGCTGTGGTAGGTAGGTAACAATCATCCCCCGCCAAGAACCGACCCAGAGCCGTGGGACTCCGTCCACAATCCATACTTTCACGCAAGTCTTTGAACGTGGCTTTATTTTCTAGGGCTCACAGTACATCATGAAAGTCTAAATCATTACCAACATCATTCCTCAGGGCTCCATATTGCAAATGTGCTAGTTACTAAGTTAGTATGATATGACCCAAAGCCCAAAACCCTATTCGAATTGCTAAGGCCTGTATAGCAGGGTGCTGTTGAGAAATTAGTGGGCTATCACTCCAACAGCTCATCCCGAATTGAAGGTATGGCCCACCACGCTAGATCTTAATCTTCAACTGGAGAGGGTGTCATTGACGACCCAGAACACGGCCTGAAGTCCTGAAGAAAACCCCCAAGCCCCAGAACCCTGCGACTCTCCAGCGTAAACCCCAGCAGGATTGACGTGACAAGCTCAAACCCAAAACGAAATCCCAGAGCAGCCCGAAACAGAAAACCCAACACCCGGAAAATGCCGATATTTCCGAGTAAGAAGCTTCATGTACGAGCGTCGAAGATCACTGGGAGCATCTCACGGCTCTCAGATGTGGCTCAGATGTCTTGAGTTGCGAAGCTGCCTTTATCAGATGTGATTCCTTCATGCGAGTTTAAACTTTAGAGTTTAGACCATGGATGTGACCCATCATAAAGGAAGCAACCCGGCTGCCGCATCCAGCTCGGATGCGCGGTAGGCCTCGACCCTGAACTATATCTGATCGAAAATGTTCTAAAATTCCACGGATGACGAACATGACGATGCTGTTGGCAATACAAATAAGACTATTCTATAATTCTATACCACTGGTCATGGCAGGGGGCGAATCCTGTCAAAGACAGATCCGGTCTTCATGGTGTGGTTACGTAGTTGGCGGTAGAAAGACGTACATAATATACCCTGAGAACCCAATACCCCTTAAATAGGGAATTTCCCTTTAATCATGATATGAAGCCCCCCATGATCTAAGGTATAATCCTTGATTAACGGGTATTGGGTTCTCTGGGTAGGCAGCTCAACAGTTCGCGGTGTTGATCTTTGATCTCTAGAAATTATCTCGCCGACACACTCTGCGAAGGCCTACATGTGTTTCAGCACTCTTTCGTACTTATACTTTCGTATGGGCTCAGGTGAAGGGGGGGTTTGAAGTTCAGAGTCGCAGAGCTCAAGAACAGCGGGCACTACATCGGCTGAAGAGGAGAGTGAAGCGATTCCGCGCTGCTCGCGAAATGTCTGCTGCCTGGTTTACAAACGCTGGCAAGAGGGATTCAAGTTCGCATCCGTGGTTGACTTTACTGCTGAGGTGCTGCATAGGTATCTTCAACAGCACAGCATACCTGTCAATCATACGTACATGAACAACTGATTCCTTTACCGTACTTGCCAGTGACATGCAGTGCCGGGACACAAGTCTACGGAAAAGTTGCGATGCAGCGGCCGAATCGCCCCAAAAACAATTGCAAGCATTGCACACGGCAAGCCAAAACAAATTCCGTCCCAAGACGTTTGCATGGAAAACGAATGGCTGCGCTTGTGTCCTCTTTTGAGGGTGCACCCTGGAGCAAAGCGAGGGTGCGACAGGCAGCCATAGGACACATCGACTTGTTAATCTGATCCGGACCTAGACTCAATGCCTGAAACCCTAAACCGTCCTAAACCCTGAAGCTTGCCACTGTAAAGATAGACGCACGCAAAGCGCTGCACTCTCGTACCCAAAGTCCAGCTGTTGCTTTAGAAATCCTACCTTATGCCTTTTTCATGGATAACCTATGCGATGGTTTAGGATCTCAGAATCTGACGCGAGACTAAGGCCACCAGAAAACTGCGCTTCCCTTTTCGGGCTAAGTAGTTGTTGGGCTGATTTTGCGAGTGGCAAAGGTTAAAGGCGGTGTAAGGTGTCGGCTGGAGTTTGGGCATTTTGGCGGTTTAGGCTGTAATTAGGGTTCTGGCTTTCTGTTGTTCTTTTTGGGTTTGGGCCAACGCCGTTTCTGTTCACGGACTTAGCGTCAAGAGCAATATACAGTAAACTTCCTTAACCCTACAGGGCTTTGGGACACGATGGGAAACACTTTGGCAATTGAAAGTTGTAGACTGTTAGGCCGAAGTTGCTGCATGCAACAGGCTGCTATGATCCGGGAAGTGTCAGCATCGCCTCTAACTAGGATGCGTGGCACACTGACCCTAAATTCCCCAAGTCCTTATCAGCTTAACCCTAAACCTAAACCCTAAACCCGTGTCAGAGTCTCACAGAAAGACGGGTCAACAAGAGCTGAAGCCAAAAGCTTCCCTTGATGACTTAGGACTTTGGGTTCGGGCTAAGGCTTAGCTTCCCACCTTGTGGCTTAGGATTTCCGGTTTCAGACCTAGCCTGACCTAGCTTCCTACCTCATATCTTAGCTTAGGGTGGAAGACTTAGCTACCCGCCGCGCCTCAGCGCCATGCCCGCATGGACTCGAAGATCACAAGCGTGCAGGAGATTTGAAAGCTTGAGCGAATTAAGCATGTACCTTGGCGCGAACGATCCATGTGAACCACAAGGTGCAAGTTGGAAAACATCTCAGGAACAGTCTTCTAAATTCTAATAAGAAAAATAACAGAATCTTTCATTGTTACAGTCGTTTGGAGTCTCTGGGTTTATCAACAAAGCTGTAGGATCTGTTGAGCTTTTAGGACATAGCTTGTTCCAAATCGAAACGGCAGCTCGGGTGCCCATACCCAGGAAGAAGCCAGAAATGCCATTTCGCGCGTAGATGTGCTTGCAGACCTGCGTGACAAAGCGCTTGCAGTTCAAGACAAACCCTCAACCCCTCAACCCAAAATCCGCGAAATCCGGTCCAAGCCCAATAATCCTCAGGTGCCGTAACCTTCACCAGTGGAGTCTCTGGGACTCCCCAAACCCCAACGGCGGATTCCGCCAACAAGCCTCTGTGTAAGAGGTCCAGCCCAGCTCGCCCTGGAAGCGGATGCGGACGACTTCCTGAAGGATTGGGCTTGGGGTTGGCATGGGTTGAGTCTAGAGTATAAGGCTTCGGAAGGATTTGGGAGTCGAGAGTTTTCGGTCTGTGGTTTAGGTTGGAGGGTAGCTACGTTGCCTCAGCCAGGCAGCCCAATACTCCTTCAATACAGAAGATCCGTCAAAACTTAGAGGTGGTCTGAAATGCTTTAGGGAATGCAGAGGTACACAAACACACATATGATGTGTAATTGTATATATATATATATGTATACATACATACATACATACATACATACATACAAGCATACATACATACATACATATTACATACATACATATATACATATTATATATATATATGTATATATACAGATTGTATATCAGGTTCATTTAAATTTGCACAGACGTACCTGCATACTCTCCCCTAGCCATCAATGGTTGCGATAGTGTTGAAATCCTGCGTCCCCGGAATTTATGACGGAACATGCATCAATCGTCCATCAATTGTATGCCGTGGCTCGATGGGGTAGATGGATATCCACCCAACAGGGCCGGCGATCGAAGCGGCCAGCGCTGTCTTTGTGCATCTGAGATTGGCTATATTTTGGGCTCACTGGTTGAGGAACGGAGGCTTTAGGCGTGTGAGGTGTGTCAGAGGTCATTCGCAAAGAGGCTCCGTGCCATGCCAGCTGCTTCAAAGTTTCAGGGAGAAAGGCTTGCGGCTCAGGGCTGGTAGAAGACTCACCGCTTCAGACGATTCCGCTGGTAAGTCTCGATGATCCCGTGCTGGTTGTTGAACAGCAGGCAATGGGCGCACAACTAATCAAGCCGATATCAGTCGATGAAGAGGCAGATACAAAAACAAACGAAAACAAAAATGCAAAAACACACTACCATCATCACGACCAGTCAATTAAAATCATCACCACCACCATCGTCGTCGCCAACAGCATCATTACCATCGCCATCATGGTCTTCATTTTACTATAGCCATCATCACCATCATCATCATCACCATCATCATTCTCACCATCATCATCCTCATCATCAACAGCATCACCATCATCGCCAGAATCATCATGCTCATCCTGCTCAAACTGTCTCAGACATGCACAATCGACGCCCCACATGCTATGGATGACAAAGGCAACACTGATTCCTCTAAGCCCTGAGCCCCTGATGCCCACCCCAAACACGCCCAAAACCCAAATCCTGCTGAGTTGCGAAGGCCAGCTCAAAGTCTCTAGCTGGCGCTTGGCATACTCGTAGCAGCCCAGGTACACAAATCTCGGCACGACGCCATCGATTCCAAAAACATGCATTCAATTTTAAATCTCAAGATCCAAAGATGTGTGGATTGCCAGATCGCGTGGGATTTAGTCGGTTTGAGTTTTATGGTCTTGTGGTCTACGGCGCAAGGCTGAAGGGTCTCAAGTTGGGATTCATGAAGCTTAGACTGGGTACAGGGTTTGGGGTATAGGTAACCTACTCACACAGTACACGAAGAGAAGAATTCCGCCCAGAGACGTTCCCGGACCGTCACGGAGCACGATGATGGGGGCGCCCCCTCAGAAGCAGGAAGATGGGGAGTGGTTGCAGTCTTCGTTTCGCCTCAAGATGGACAGCGGCTGAACACTTCTGCCAAAAACGGAGAGCTGAACGAACCTCGTGTGGACTATCGAGGCCTCCACGAACTTGAGACTTGAAGAGGGGGTCCGGAAACTCACCTACTTTGCAAAAACCTGTTAAATGGACACCAACCCGACTAACAAACCAGCCCCCATTGGTAACGAAACTCTAGAGCCCAAACCCTGAATCCTTAATCCTCAGGTCCACAGAGGAAGTCCGAACACCGTAAAGCCTTAAAACCTTGAACCCGCAACCCCGAAAGCCTCGAACCCACGAATTCGAAGCCCAATATCACACACACATAGATATGTTTATATAAATATATAAGTATATACATATTGCTGGTTCCTTGCTAAATCGAAACAAACATATGTAACATATATATATATATATATGTATGTATATGTACGCACACATACATATGTATAAAAACATATAAAAAACAACACTTGTACATACATACCTACATACATACATACATATATGTATATTTACATATATACGGTTCCCGTAAGGTCTCGCAAGAAGCAGAGCTAGTGGCGGAAGGCTTTGGTCCAGGCCCCCGGTTGCAGCAAAGCCGCAACCTGCGCGCAGATTTTCGAGGGCTTCGGCTCGTTTCTGTAAGCTTTAGGGCTTTGAGTAGGGCTTAGGCAGCCAAGGGGTCAAGAAGTTCGGACGGAAGTTGGTGCCCGAATCCTAATATACTGACGCGTCAGTCCCACTAAATCTATGGGTCCTTGCAATATCCTTCTTGACATTGCCACTGCTAGTCCTACTGCACCCACTACTGCAGCTGCCGCTACTACTACTGCAGCAACAACAACAAAAACAACAACCGCAACACCAACAACACCAACAACACAAGCAACACGACAACACCAACAACACACTAACACCAACAGACAACACTTAAACAACCACCACCACCACCACCACCACCAACAACAACAACAACAACAATTTATTGGACGCTGAGCGAGCGGGCTCTGCTCATAGCGGGCGCATCAGAAACTTCGAGACGTGCCGTAAGCCAGTGCCGCCCCTTAGTAGCTGACCTGCCGACATTCCAATAGAGGTAAAGCGGCCTTACAGTTCCTTATAGAGGTTGTGGCGGCGGTGCGAGGGGATTGCCCTGCGATCATCGCAGGTACCTCTTTCATCCGTTTCTGAAGCAACGGACCGTAGTCATGCTCCCAGGCCTCGGGCTTGCCATCAACCTGAAACAAAAACACAGAAACCGAGCAACCTAAAACAGAAACACAGTAACCGAGCAAAGAACCCCTCAGAGAAGGCCGCTCAACCCCGATAGGATCCTCAGAGAAGGAAAAGAGGAACCTTTGCTAAAAAAGTTCACAGAGTAGGGCCTAAGTGAAAGAGAGTCACGGCAATCTGTACAGTGCAGCGGTAGCTCTTCAGCACTTGCGTCAAGGAGGCAGGTCACTTGACTTTACTATCAGTTCCCAAGGGCGGTGCCTTTGTTTTGGCACGGGCGGTGCCCGCGACTCCTCATGTGACAGCGGGGCTCACAAGATCTATGTCTGTATCCTCCGCCACCCTGAGTGTGAGTCATTGCGTCCAATACTCACGAACTGGTAGCAGGCGGGTCGTACTCAGAAAAGCCATCTCCCAGAGTTCCCGTCTAGTAGCGTCCCACACTAGGTATCTCCGGACCACCAGCGATGGGCCGTAAGGATGGTTCGTCGTCAAGACACGTGAGCCGTCACTCCTAGCACTGCCTGACCCCGTCGGTAACAGGACAGTAACGAACGGGCCGTAGCCATAGCCCGACACCCATCGCACAGCAAGCGCGTCCGCTTAGCGACTGTACCCAGATGTGACATGGAGCCGTACCGAGGTAGACACCGTATTGGGACTGAAAACGTTGGCCTGCTCTTCTGAACCTGAGTCCACGGTGTCCCAATCTGCGCCTTGTCCTGAAGACAAGTCTGGCCCGGCGGCCTGTGGAAAGGCTTCCCCCTCAAGGGAGGATAGCCGTCCCAGGCCCTCAAAGGCACCCCATAACAAGAGAAGTCCCTGGGGTGCACATCGGGCCCAGCATTGGGGGGATGCTGACGAGTTGCAAGCCTCAAAGTGGCACCCATCCTCTCCAGTGTCTGACTTGTTCCCAGGCGCTGGCAGCTTAACAGCGGCGCTACGCAAAAGGCTTTCAACAGTGAAGGAAGCAATCGATCGCACTGGCTTCGTCGCAGCCGGTGGCAGTCTACCCTGCCACTGGAAGAAGGTGTAGTTTCCGAAGCAGACTGCGTGAAAAGCACACAAGAGTACTCGTAGACGCGCAAAACCAAAGTGCCAGCAAAACTGCGCAGAACAGACCTTCAGCTGTCCCATTGTCCAGAAGTTGAAACGTCGAAGAAAGGCAAGGAACGAGGCCTCGTCTCGAAAGCTTCCTTCAAGGTACCCAAGTTCAGAAAACGGCCAGCTTACGACTGGAACTGCTCCTTGACTGGCTTGGTGCAGCTGGCCCTTGCAAAGGCGGGAGAAAAACACAGAGGCACAGTCGGCGCGCCATCCGCTAGTTTCGCAACACCTGGTAAATACTGCTCCCTCCACGGTGCGGAAAGGTGAAAACCCTACCGCTTACCTCCAGCTTGTCCAGAACTTGCTGTCGCGAGAGGCCCGATGCGCGCCAAACCGAACCCAAATCCCTCTCCCACCTCCCACCTCGCACCTCCGCCCACCTCCCCCGACCCCCGACCTCCCAGCTCCCATCCCATCGAGCGCTTAAACGTTTACGCGGGTTTAGGGTTTTAGAGTTTAAGGTGCCGGTTTAAAGGTTTAAGGATTGAGGTCCAGGCTTGAGGTCTGTAGTCTAGGGTTGACGTGCAAGGCTTCACAAGGTTTGGGATTCAGTTTGGGCTTAGGGTTTAGGTTCGAAGGTTTAGGATTTTGGCCTTCGGATTTCTGCTGTCAGTTGCCCCCAGTTGGGACTACGCGCTCTCCTGATCCTCAAAGTGTACGTGAGTTTGCCAGACTCAGAACTGTGCAAGTATGCCTGATGCTTGAAGCCATTCTGCACCCGAGTCCCGAACACCTACAAGTGCCTACAAGAAAAGGTTCACAAGCACACAAGCCCAAACCTCAACCACCAAACCCAACCCTCGCCCACAGTACGGTTTAGCACTTTGATGTAAGGGGAAGTTTGCACTTATTTCGGGCATTTTGGTTTTTATGATTTGAATTGCCCATGCAGGTATGCTGGGGACCCCGGGCACCAGGAAGTCCTACTGTAAAACCCGATTTGCTAACGCATCTGTGCACCTCGTTCAAAAAAGGCTAAGCTCCCGTAAAAAGAAACCCCCATACCCTTCACACTCCCAAAACCCAATCCCAAACACCACAAATCCCGACAACCAAGAACCTGCTGCGTAAAAACTCCCAAGCCCAGGTGCGCGACTTCTTCCTCTGCATGGTGGTGGGGGGAGGGGGGGGGAGAGGGGAGAGGGGAGGTGGGAGGTGGTGGGGTGGGAGGTGGGGGTGGGGGTGGGAGGTGGGAGGTGAGAGTGGGGTGGCTGGGGCTGGATCTCGAGGCTCTCTTCCCAATCGGGCAGCCGCACAAACTGCCGCCGGAAGCATCATATTTGTAGCGATGCTTTGCGTTGGACAATAGGAAGCAGTCCTCATGCTTGCAACGCACCATGCATGTGTTGCCCATCTCCACGACTTCAAGATCATGCTGTTGCCTTTGCTTTGCGTGCCGGAGGCATTTCCTCATGGGGTCGTTTCCTTCCACGTTTCTCGCTTGATCGTCACGGGATCTGTTGCTGCCTTTCGGCTTGATCACAGTCTTTGCGAATGTAGGCATCCGCAAATCTTGAGGAGCCGGAATGCCGGCTTGCATGATGAAGGCGTCACCGTCGTCCTTCCAGAAGCCATGCCAAGATTGGCCACCTGCGTACGCCGTGACCTTGCTTCCGGCCAACTCGCACCAAATAGTAGGTGGCATTCCGGCACGCACCGGCTCTTCGCGAAAGAGGTCTGCTTCAACAAGCGACGGCATCAGAGAGTCGGATCCCATATTGAGCAGAGGTTTGCTTTGAAGAGCTGTCGGGCCAAGACCTTCTCGTCAAAGGTCCCTGCGACGACCAGGCGTTGCACCTCACGGGCGAATTGTTGACCAGGGCGGTACACATGTCCAGCAGCTTGGCTGTCCGTCGCAGGGTTCCATTCCGGCTCCACAATCAAGAGGCGGTCTGCCTCTGTCAAGGATAGTCCACAAGCGCCAACAGCTTTGGATAGCAAACACACTTGGGTGAACTTGAGTGGCTGGTTCGGTCTGGAATTGCCGCACAAGTTGGGCACGCTTTTCTTGGCTTGCCTGACCATCTATGAGCACTGCGAGCATGTCCTTCTCATTGCACAGCTGCTGCACGCTCTCCAGCACTTTCAAAGGGATCCAGAAATTAACTTCGATGACCTCTCATTGTCCTTATAAATCATATGTCATCTAAGCCGTACGCCTGGGCTTTGGGGTTTGGGGTTTAGGGTTTTGGGGTTTAGGGGCTATTAGGGTTTCCAAACCCCTTTAACAAACACTAGCCCTAAGCCCTAAACCTGGAGTCTGCTGCTCATCAGGACGTATTTCCTCCCAGATGCTCTTGACAATGCCAACCAATTGCTGACATATCTGTGCTTGGCACCACCCACCTGCACAATGGCAATGAGAACGCTCTTTTTTCGGAATTACTTTGGTAACACTGACAACGAAACAGACTCAGCTTGCCATGCATCTGCCGAGTAGCAGCATTCAGAAGGCAACTGAGACTGTTCACAAAGCACAGCAAGTCTGGTCGGCCCTGCCAGGAGGCAAGTCGTTTTGCATAATCCTTCTGCTCGGAGCGTGTCATCTTGAGGAAAATGATGCTGGTGATCTTAGGAGGCAAGGTCCCGCGGTGAATCTCTTCGCGGCGCGCCAGCATGCGCGCGGAAATCGCGGCCTGCAGCTCATCCAGTGCTTGGCCTATTTCCTCTCTCTCTGCAGTCGTGGCTTCTTGTCTGCGGCCAGCTTCAATTCGACGGATCACGGTCGGTCTTGGGTTCAGGGATTGATTGAGGTTTAGGGTTTATCTTGTTCACATTCTCCCTAAAGTGCACAAATTATTATAATTACAACTCGAAATTGAGTGGGTGACGTCACGGCTAATTTCCGTAGCGGTCGCTATTTATTTTCAAAATTGAAATTAGTGGGTGTGGAGGGTATTGGTTTGGGCAGACCAGCCAGTTTGTTGGACTTGAGCCAAAAGTTGTTAGGGTTAAGGCCCAACCTCATTGAGGTTGGGTTGTGTTCCGGACCGATGCTTGCATGGGGCCAGGGAGAGGTCCAGTCAGGAGGGGAGGGGTGGGGGGTATGGGTGGGAGGTGGGGGAGGTAGGGAGGGGAGGGGAGAGGTGGAGGTGGGGTGGGAGGTGGGAGGTGGGTGGGAGGTGGGTGGCACCGAACCGGACCGGACCGACAAGCACATCCCCGAAAGAAACCGCAAGCAACGCCAACCGTACCGAACCGAACCGTAACACCCATGGCTACAACAACAACAACAAGGAGGAGGAGGACGCGCGGCGGCAGACGCAACGGCTGCCAACAACAACAACCACAACAACCACGACGGCGACGACGACGACGACAACGGCAACGGCAAAAGCAACAGCAGCAGCAACAACAACAGCAACAACAACAACAACAACAACAACAACATCAACAACATCAACAACAGCAGCGACGACGACGACGCCGACGGCTACTACTACTACTACTACTACTACCACTACTACTAGTAGCCTTTGGAAACCGGCTCCCAACTAGCTGCGACCCGCCTAGTAGATAATTGTACTCAAGCCCAAATGTGAAAAATGCCCGAAACCCTAAACCCTAAATCCTAAACCCTAAATCCTAGGACCCTAAATCCTAAACCCTAAACCCTAAAACCTAAATCCTAAACCCTAAACCCTAAAACCTAAATCCTAAACCCTAAATCCTAAACCCTACTGCAATTCGACTCTCGAGGCGCCTGTTTCAGCTCCTTCTTGTACGGGTTGCTGTTTCCCTCGACACCTTGTCAAGGCAAACCTCTCCGATTCCTGATGGCATCTAAAACCCTGGAGTTAATTCTGGTGAGCTCGGGCTGCATGGGACAGCATAAGAGCACTGAAGGCATGATTTTTTTGTAATTCTAAGTCTAATGGCAAATGAAGGCACACCGCGGCACAACTTAAATGCTCTGAAACTCCCCCTTCTACCGAGTCCCGGGCAAGCCCGAAGCATCCCCACCATCAATGCCTATGTCCTGACCTGTAATTCCCGACGGGGCACCAATCATTCAGACGCCATGTCTGGCACACTCAACCCAAAAAATGTGCCCGATATAAAGCAGCTGCACGCTTTGGAGCCTTTGGAACGCTCAAACCAATGCACCTCAAAAAACTAAGCTTCTCAGATCCTTACTAAGATTTTCCTATACACACCCTGGAAACGGTAGGCTTTCGAGGTTGAGCTGAAGCTCACTGCCAAGGAGCAGATCTGCGTGCGGCTTTTCACCAGCTCCGCAGGCGAGACGACGAGCCCTCCAACCATCCCAGCGACGCTGGCACAAACAGCCACGTCCTTGGTTGCTGGTGCTGTGCACCGCAAGAGCAGAATTGTGTTCGAACGTTTTGGACTTAGTGGCAGGTGGGTTATTTCTGGCCATCTTATGGCAATCACTGCTTAACCAGTAGCTAAAAACTTAGCCAAACAAATCATAAACCCCATAATACCACCAATGGCCACTAATACTAAGCCCCAGCCCTAAACCCCAAGGCCTAGAACGAGGGCTTGTAAGGTCTGAGAGTCCCAGGTGTTTGAGGCCGGGGGCCGGAAAGGACACTAAAGCACATGAACCTGAAACACCCCAAACTGCGCCGACATTCCAGCAAACAGCTGAAGACAAGTCTCAAGCACGGATAAGTCCTGCGGTCTGGAAAGGCCCCGGTACTTTGACAGCAGGCTTTGCGTCTGGTAGTGGGCCGACATGGTCACACCCTTGGCCGAGGAGCTGTCTACGTTCTTTTCCTACCGAGCTCCTATATAACCAGAACTGATTCAAGGCTTAGAATTCGAAGCTACGAGCAAAAGAAAACATGGATGGATCAAAGCAGCTTGTGTCTACTACGGCCTACGGCTTTAGAGGTGTCAGATCATGTCTGGTGTAATGTCGATTCGATGGCTGACTCCTCCGGGTTTCGGACCGGGATCCCATCACCACCTCCGAATTCAAAACACCGCCACAACATGTAGGTGGGCAGCTGACTGTGCAACCCCGATTCCCGAACACCTGAAAAAAAAGGAAATTACGACGCCATACACAGAATCCCCTAGAGCGACGGCCGTTAGGCAAGCACCGAGGCATTCGATGGGAAGGCTCTCTAAAAATAGTAGCCTGATGTCTTAGTCTTGCTCAGAAAAAAACCGGGGCCTTGGTGCGGTCTTAGGATGTATTCATACTATTCTAACAAGGAGCCCGAATCAATAATATTGACAACTTTTCGATTCTGTAAATCTTGGACGGAAATCCTCAACCCTACACCTAGCCCCTTAGCCTAAACCCTAAACCCTCTAAACCCTAAACCCCTAAACCCCTAAACCCTAAACCCTTAAGCCCTACACCCTAAAAAACCCTGAACCCTCTAAACCCTAAACCCTCTAAACCCTAAACCCCTAATCCCTAAGCCCCTTAAACCCTAAACCCTAAACCCTAAATAACCCTGAACCCCAAACCCCTAAACCGAAGCCTGGGCCCCGAGCCCGGCCTTCCAAACGCCAGAGGTCAAGCACGGGCTGAAGACGCCGCTGTAAAGCGACGCAAAGCCCTGCCAGCAGACCGGCTTAGGGTTCGGGGCTTAGGGTTTTTTAGGCTTTAGGCTTTAGGGTTTGGGGTTCAGGGTTATTTAAGGTTTAGGGGTTTAGGGTTTAGGGCTTTAGGGGCTTAGGGCTTTAGGGCTTTAGGGCTTTAGGGTTTAGGGTTCGGGGCTTTGCTTGAAAGCTTAGGGCTTAGGGCTTGAGGGCTTAGGGTTTAGGGTTCAGGGCTTAGGGTTTAGGGCTTGTAGGGTTTAGGGCTTGATGGGTTTGGGGTTGGAGAGCGATTTAGCTCGATTGCAGAACAGATGCAGCTGATGGGGCTTTCCCAAACAACGGTTTCCCAAATGCATCTGTGGCCATTCGAGGGCAAGGGACCCACCGAAGTCAGAAGCGGGCCAGCCAGTTCGCAATAACCATGACGCGCACTAACCCCTCATGAATTTGAGTTCTATCATGTCGGGCGCGCGCCCGGAATCCTAATTACTCATTACGTGCAAGCCTAGCCCCGACAAATGCGGATGCGGCACCAATCGTGATTTATGTCACAAACAACCCTGCAGAGAAAAGAGATCGGCAAGGCAAGCCTCACGCTGGAGGATGCCACGTAGGGTCGTCATCAAACCCAGCCCATGGACTGCCTGCCTGTCACAGACTACGCCAAGTGGCGGAGAGTCGGGGTGCTCCACTTCCCATATATATATATATATATATATATATATCTACATCTATATCTATATCTGTGTATAGATAGATATAGATATAGATGTATATATATATATATATATATATGTCTCTCTCTCTCTCCCTGTATCTCTTTCTGCTGGCATGCCTGCCTATCTACCTACCTATCTCTATATATATGTATATATATATATACATATGCACACACAGATATACTTATGTGCTTATATGCATACCTCTCTCTCTCTCTCTATTTTCACGCACAGCCAAAGGAAGAGGCATGCACACCCTCCCCTCGCGCGATCGCGCCCTGGATGCCTCTCTCTCTCCTCTCCCTCTCTCTCTCTTTCTCTCTCTCTCTCTCTCTCTCTCTCTCTCGCTCTCTCTCTCTCTCGCTCTCTCTCTCTCTCTCTCTCCCTCTCCCTCCGTCTCTGGTACGTACACATACGCATGCACATGTCGACAAATGCAACAAGGCACTGCTCGCTAGTCGCAAATATTTCCAGAGACTGTATCAACACAGGCTGCGAATGCTGACTTCACTACATGACAGCACCAGCTGAAACTGGAGGTCAAAGCTGGCACTCGGTTGTCTCGAATTGCCGCAGACCGTACCAGGAAGTCTAGCAGTAACAGCTCCGGCAATGTAATGCAGCACTGATCAGCACTGTCTGCGAAAGTGCCATTGACAACTGAGCCAAGTATGTAGTAATTACTTGTAAGAATCCTACTACGGAAAGCAACCCGGCGCAAGACCTAGGTCGGACCTAGGTCAGGTACTCATCAGGTATTTTCGTTGCCTGCATAGAAACTATACGGGACATGGCCGCGTAGAGGTACGGATTGGGATGGCTTTGACTGAGTAAATATGCCTTATAGTAACACTTCTATTGTTCGTATCGCAGGAAGCCGTTCAGACTGCCTCTGAATTCCTGAGGCTGGTCCTGCTTGTGGCTAGGCTGATGGGAGGAGATCAAACTTGCGAGTTTGAAGACACCCAGGTTCGAAACACGCCAACAAAACATCCGGGAACAATGGCCCGTCGTAAGTTGAAACAGCACAGATCAACCAAAGTGAACATGAAAAGATATTCAAAACGCCTGGTACGGATCGTATCCAGCGGGTGCACCAGTAGTGTGCCACACACTCCTCCGGGTCTGCCAAGATTCTTTCGTGGAGAGCCCCGAAGATACATGCTGGCTTCTCCCATTTCTAGAGTTTCTTTGGTCCTCTGCATATGCGACTCATGCCAAGCAACCCACGAAAGGACCCTGATCTAGCGGGTCCTGCTCAGTCTTGTTGGCACTACAACACCTGTATGACTCTGCCATGGCAGTGTTCGCAGTAAGAGTCTGAAAGAAGGTCGAACGTCAACAAACATTTCTGTGGAAGTTATATGAGAATGGCCTTAATCATTAGAATAGGGCTTTAGGATCTTTTGTAGTCTGCAGCTGCAGCTGTGACGAGGAATTTGAAGGAAGAGTATTGGTAACTCTTCATGCTTCCATAGTACTAGGGCTGATGATATACATCCTGCACTACCCATGATAAGGAATATACCATAATTCCCATAGCCTAGGGCCATTTTTGTAATGCAGGATTTATATCATCAGCCCAAACCCCAAACCCTAAAACCCTATAGATCCCTTAAAGGGGCCCCTTAAAGTGGTACAGGTACCCTTGTAGATTCCTTTAAAGGAACCCCAGGATTTATATCATCAGCCCCATAGTCTAGAGCAGCCTCCATCAAACCAGCCTTCAAAGGGATTCTCCAAATTTTTGAATCCGAAGACCTCCCTGAACCCTAAGCCCTAAACCCTAAACCCTAACCCCTAAACCCTAAGCCCTAAACCCAAACCCCTAAACCCTAACCCCTGACCCCTAAACCCGTAAAGCGGTAAACCCTAAGCCCTCTTCGCGTTGCTGACCGTGAAGCCGACAGCTCCAGACTCTAATCAGACCGGCAGGGTGTTAGGGTCGATGGATTTAAACCCTAAACCCTAAACCCTTTTAAACCCGGAACCCCTAGAGCTTGCAGGGTTAGAGGTTGCGGTTTTATGGGATCTTGTGCTCCCTGAGCAGCGGAAGAAGCCGTCTTGGAGAAAAGCGCGCAAGGTAGCAACTCTATGAGATAAGGGTCCGAATCCTAGGAATGTTGTAATAGTCTTAAGTTAAGGCGAGATCGGGTGGAGCAAGCAACGTCCAGTTTGCCGAAATGACGTGAACCCCAGAATGCAGGAGCCCTGCTCTTCTTGGAAGAGTCCTCCAGTCCATCCCGAGATGAAGTCCATGGCAGGCTAGTCACTGCAGCTAGCCTTTTGCCCTACACGGCTTCGACATCCAGGCTCAGGTTTAAGCGCTGAATCTCTCGGTCGGGGAACTCGCAAGCGTACCGAACCTTAAACTTCCGAGTCCACACCATGAAACCTTACGCAGTCCTGAACATTCGGGGAAACAAAAGAAAAACTTGCTCCCAACTTCCGTTCCACCAAGTCGTTTTGCAAGTCCGAAACTGCTCGAAACTTAGTTCCTGTAACGTCTGCGAAAGAGAACACGGTTCGTGCACGTCGGAATATGGGATCTAGCCAATTAGGCTGCCAAAACACCATCAACCGCCCAGGTCGTTGAATCTTCGCAGCTGCGGCAGGAACACGTGACATCTCGTAGACTTGAACTCTGAGCACTAAACCGCACCCGAAACGCACAAGCCCGATTTTGGGCTATTGAAACTCGATGCCTGGACCGGCTCCGAAAATCATGCACACCATACCCGGACTCTGAACCCTAATGCAGCCATTAAGCCCCCAAGCGAACCCCGCAACACTAAAGCTAACCTAAACCCCTAAACCCTAAACCCTAAACCGCTAAACCTCTATCATTAAAGTCCTGCAGCCACTTACACCCATATCCGCACAGCCTCACACCCAGAAGCCTCATCTCTCGACTCATATCGCTAAGAGGCGAAGTAGCCCACTAGCCTTCTACGCTGTGGGGTCTCGTTGGGACCTTTGCTTAAACTCCAACCACACTACTTAAAGGATCAGGGGACTTCGTAAGTAGGGCTATAAGTAAGGTGACTATGCATGTATCTACTTATAACCCTAATGAAGGTACTTAGAACCCTACTTACTAAGTCCTCTGAACCTCCAAGTAGACCCTAAACCCCAAACCCTTATAATACCCCGAAAGATGCCCTAAAGTCCTAAAGGGACCCTGAACCCCCTACTTACTAAGTCCTCTTCTAAGCTCATGAGCAGTCGGATCCGAGGGCATCTGGGACGCCCTACGGCGGAAAGCTCCTTGCGCCGGAAAGCCAGCGACTCCTTGCGCGGGTTAGTTCAGGCTTAGGTGTCGGTTATCTGTTTATACACAGAGAGAGAGAGAGAGGCAGAGAGAGAGAGCGAGAGAGAGAGACGGAGAGACAGAGAGACGGAGAGACAGAGAGACAGAGAGACAGGGAGAGGGAGAGAGAGCGAGAGCTTAGGTTTCCCCCCAAGCACAGGTCTGCTTCAAGGGCCGTAGGATCTGCTAGAAAAGCCCATGTCGGAGGTACAGAGCAGTCCCCAAAAGTACCACCGTTCCTCGACCAGCAGCATGTCGTCCAGAGCTGCTTTGTACGGTGGCTTCGTGACCTCGGCGGTAGCGGTACCGCGGAGCTTTGAACTCTGGGCCCTGAACCTGTAAATGTCCTGAATCCTATATTCCTGACCTTCACCCTAAGACTTGAGCCGGTTTTGAGGGACTGTATACTTTGCTTCTTGTTGGGGAACCACAGCAAGGAATAGTCATGTTTAACAGGCTTCGGCGCACGCGATATTAGTCAGGGGTCAATAGGAATGGGGCTTAGGGCTGAGGGCTTGGAGCCATGGGAGCAACCGGCAGCACATCTGCGACGATAGAACATTGTTGTATATTCGAGGGCCCTTGCAAAACGTTGCTAACATCCCATTAGCATGCTGCCTTTTATCGGGAGTGAAACTCCAACACAATGCCAACAAAACACCTGAATGCCACTATGGTAGACTTCTGAGTAGGATAACCCTAAGCAGTCGGCAGTGTACCCATAACCCCAAACCTGCCCCAAACCCTTGTCCGTTAGAAGCCTGGTCCCTAAACAACCCCAACGCTCAAGCCCAAACCCCGATCTCTTAACCCTACTCAGAGGATCAGAGGACTTAGTAAGTGTGGCTATATGTACCATAATTAGGGTCATAAGTAGATATGTGTATAGTTACCTTACTTATGACCCTATTTACCATGTCCCATGATCCTCTAGGGGCCTTGATAGTTTTGAATAGGGCTTGGAGGTATAATATACTATAATTATACTAAGGACCCCCCAAAACCCTATTCTAATTATCAAGGCCCTTATATCATAGAATCCTACTACCGATCCCTTATAGAACCCGTTAAAGGAACCCTTAAAGGAGCCCTATTCCAATTATTAAGGCCCCTACACTCATCTCGAGGCACCGGCTCCCTCGGTAACTACTATAGTTATATCTACTTATAACCTTACTTCAGGTACTTATAACCCTACTTCCTAAGTCCCATGATCCTTTAAGTAATCTTGAGGCACAGGCTCCCTCAACCATGTGGTTTCCCATCTCCGGGGCCCAGCCGGCGCAGGCGGCCGGGTTGGCCGCCTGAACGGCTGGGGTGCTTAGGAAAAGGTAATATAGTTTTAATAGGGTAGCTGGGAAGGGGGGAGGGGCGTGGGGTCTAGTGCTAGGCGGATTTAGGGTCTGAGTTTTGATTTATGCTCGCACAAGTGTACAGTACTCAGTCTCTCACTTCAGGCAGCCATCCGTGTCACGTGTTTATTATTAATCGTGCAGCATGGGCCGCGTGTGCTCCAGCATGGCATGTTGAGTTCATCGTCCAGCTGTCATCAGCCCAAGCACCTGGTCCTGTGGGCTTGGAAAACACGCCCCTCATGCTGGAATGCTGACATGCCCCACACCCGGCCATTGGTAAAGGAAACTCGCTAGAGCTCAGGGCGTCAGGTTCCTTTAAGTAGGGCAGATACTTGTTTGTCGGAGCAATCACAAAAACTGTGTAGTTAAGTACACATGTAACTGGAGTTGTTTTCCGCACGAACGCATGTGTGAAGGAGTATGTCGCGGGCGGAAGCAACATCAACCTCGACCCTAAACCCTAAACCCTAATAAACCCCAAACCCTAAAACTCTAAAACCCGAAACCGCCTAAACCTCGAGGCCACGTTCAAAGCCTCGTAGTGCTCCGCCCGTGCGCGCAGCAACGGGAGCGCCTTGAGGCACACAACTTTAAGACAGCTGCAGTTTAAAAGGGTACGATACTGTAAGTTCTAGGGTTTAGGGTTGTTAACGTAAAGCCTTCATGGTTTGAGGAGGGTTACGACAACGAGTAGAGTACGATAACGGTTGCAAAAAGGGTTCTGAAGGTCACGAGGTTCTTTGGGATTTTCGGGTTTTGCGTGTTAGGACACTTTGTGGTTCTTGGCTCGATGTAGCCGTACAGCTTCTGCCTATCTCAGCTGTGAAGTTGTCAACACTAGAGCCCAAAGATAGGAGCCTACGCTCGTATTACAACCACCCCAAGACTTCGACTGAGCCGTGCGTCCCAAGCTCCCAATTTGCAGTCGGAGCTCAGACTTGTAGGCTAGAGCTAGGTGATGGAGAGTGCAATGTGATTCTGGGATCTAGGGATTCGTCTTGTAGACTTAGAAGCTATCCAACATGGTAGGATTGAGAGTGCGAAGCAAGAGTCATACAGTAGCAATACTGGTCTTGATGCTACTTATAATAGTAGCAATGGTAATCATTGGAGCAGTTAAATCGAATTCATATCGACTATTGCCAGCATCCCCGAAGAGGACCCCTATGCACTCAACAAGAAGCTATGTATGCAGTCACGCAAACCCTCAACACCCTACGTATCCCTACATCGCATGATAGCTTTACTCTGTGCTGCTAGCACGAAAATCTGCTCTTCGCCAAACACATCCTGCGGGCGCCTCGTGCGCGCGCAGCGCCAGGCGAACCTCATGATGGACATTGGCGGAAGTCGCTTCTTGCTTAGTTTCTGTTAGGGGCGGACTTAAGGCTAATATAGGGGTCTTAATAATTAGAATACGGGTTTGGGTATAATCACTGTCATTAATAATAAGGAACCCTACAATAGTATCGCTAACTATTTTAAGACCCTATAGTACATCAGAAGGGAGCCGACAGTTCTTGCATTTTGCTTTCGGTGAGGAAATGCGAAAAAAGGCCTAGGATGGTCCGATTTTTAGGTTTTCGGTTTTCAGGCTTAAAGCCTCAGGTCTAAGGGTTTCGGGTGTCATCGGCTCCCGATTCCAACCCCCATGAAAGGAAGGGCAGTTTAGTAATCAGACGTCTCTTTAGGGTTTAGGGATGTTTGGGGTTTAGGCCTATTGGGGGTGATAAGGATTTCGTTTGGGGCTCAGGTTTTAGGGTTTTTACGGATTCATGATTTGCTTCTGGTGGAATCGCGGAATGTTGCATTCAATAGGCTCTAAGCCCTACAGCGAAAGGCTTCAGGGCTCGAATGAAATGACACGGGACTGCTGGATCTTTGCTTGCCACACTGGAGCCTAACATAGGACAGACTAGTTGTAGAAAGCAGGAGAATAGCGGCCTTAATAATTAGAATAGGGTTTTGGGGCCCATTATACTATGACTATAATAAGGAACCCGCAAAACAGTATAGGTAATTCCATGCCGGGATATCAGAAATTTACACAAGCCAACAAGTGAACCCTGCAGTGAAAGATAAGCCCTCGCCGCAGGAGCCTAAGCTTCAAAGGTCCCAGAATTCTACTCTAGAGCCCCACACCCTACACCCCAGGGGTTTTGGGGCTTTGGAGGATGTTGGAGTCTAATTGTGCGCAGAAAAGCTTGGCATAGCATTGATATCTACTTAGGCTTCTGTTTCGATCATCATGTCGAGTCTGGTTATAAATAGAAACATTCAGGAGTAAGCTTGGCAGTCATGTCAGCATTTTCTTCAAAGCCCATCCATCAATCCGACTCTGAGATGTCCACATCGCTGTCTCCAGGTCCAACCTCGACCAGCGCATACTCCTTGAAGTTTAGGGTTTAGGGCGTAGGTTTAGGGTTTAGGGTTTCGGGTTTAGAGCTAAGCATGCTTAAGCTTTGTGCTCAGGATTCAAACTTTAGGCTCTGAGTCTTTAGGGCATAGGCTGGCTAACAAAGCGGGGTCTGCTCCTCCTTCTGAGGGGTGGTGCAATTGGGGGGTTGGGGGCTGCATAACCCAGCTTTCCTGGCCAGGTAGGGCTCACAATGGTTTATAAAACTCTAAAACCCCAAAACCCTAAAGCCCTCAACCCTAAATCCCAAGTCCTAAATCCTAAACCCTAAGTCCTGAACCCTAACCCTAAACCCTGCTGTAAGGTGCGAGCGGTTCCCTCGAAGCTTCAACAGTTCGACAAATGGACTCAAGTTCTGACAAGAAGCCTTAGGCCCTACAGTCCCTAAGGTCTCATGAAGCTCGAGATTATGAGTAAGAGGAGGCGGAGGAGGAGGAGCAGGTGTTGGGCCACTTCTCTTTCAACTTGACTTCTGCATTCCGTATATTCTCAGCCTAGGCTGGGTTTAGAATTGCTTAGTGTTATCATTATTGCTGCGACGACTGGCCATTGTTGTTGCGACTCTGTCTGATACTATCATTAAAATGGCTATCACTATTGATGTTACTACTAGTACTAACGCTTATGATTCAAAACGTGCAATAAGGTGCTACTATTTAGGGTGTAGTCTATGTTGCAGCTTCCATGCTTCTGAAACTCCGTGTGCATC
The DNA here is from genome assembly GCA_003297005.1 of Symbiodinium sp. clade A Y106. NCBI lineage: Eukaryota > Dinophyceae > Suessiales > Symbiodiniaceae > Symbiodinium > Symbiodinium sp. clade A. The sequence goes on along the minus strand of BGNK01002972.1, from coordinate 32,065 downwards.
TACCGGTCAGATCGGTTGAGGTCTATCGACAAACCCCCGAGTCCGACTCATTTGGGGGCCTCAATAATTAGAATAGTTCTATGTGGTATGTTGTACTATGGATATAATGTGGAACCCCAAAATAGAAATTCGTAATAATTTAGGCCCCCGTAGAAGCCGCACTCAGAACCAAGAAAACCCTCGCCGTCAGCCTGCAAAGTGCTCAACTTGGAAGCTGTACAACTTAAATTGAGTCCTGCTCATCCCCCCAGAGCATCTCTCCGTCGTGGCGGTCCACATGATCACGGAAGATCTGGGCATGTTTCGGAAGAAGCTTTCGGGCTGGGCGATTTAGACGTGGAGTGCAGCTTAGGGCCTTCGACGCCCGCTTTCACAAGTTCAGGGATTTGAGATTGGGAAGCATCTCGGCTGCATGTTGACTTCGGAGCAGCGTGGGGCTCTCCCCCACCTGTCTCTGAACATCGCAAGACAACAACGAATAGCAATCGCATTAATTATTGACGTCAAAAACAGAAACTATGCTAAGAGAGCGTGTATTTTGATAGAGCTGATGTTATCCGCTTCCTCCCCCTCCGCCCCCATTCTTTCCCCGCCTGCACAATACATGATGTACATACATACATACATACATACCCATACGTACATACATACACAGATTTAAACACATAAATCCGAAAATACACACCTCCGAGACCTTTCTCACCAAGTCTTCCTGAGGCGCCAACCGCAAGAAACTGAGCGATGCCATTGGCCTCGGCATCTCCAAACTTGTGAGCCCAAGCACGCCCGGCTTGTGCCGCAGACTACCGAGGGATCCTAGGGGAACTTGATAGTCCGGCCACCCAAGCACACCTTTTGCCAGGGCCTGAACCCGGATATCCCCACGGCACAGTGTACCCAACATACAAAGGACTGGGAGTCGGGTTCCATGTCTGGCGCACGAGTGCTCGTGAGCCCAAAGTCAGTGCCACATAGGAACTTCTCGAATATATTGAAAAGGCAACTACAGTACCGCTCAGTGCTGCGAGCTTGTAGAACCTCCACAGGCCCATCTAAACTAATCCTGCCCGCACAAACCCTTCAACTAAAACATCAAGCCTCACTCTGAGCAGCTTCCGACTCAAAGCCTCTAGCCGCCCTTAACCCTTACCGTACATAAATCGGCCCTTAACCACTCCCCTCCTCCCCCCCTAAAACCTGGAACTGATAAACCCCTAAACCCTAACCTTCGAAGTTTGAGCCCCAAGACCTTCAAGGTCTCGATGTGTTTGGTGCTCTCTGGCCAGGGCATCGGCGTCGCCTACCGGCGCACAGCGCTGCGTGCTTTCGGGCTCATGGGGTGGAGGACTTTGAAGAAGGGTTCATCAGACTACATCAATGTAGGCCTTTAGAAGGGCTGTGAGTGGTCTGCAGGTTTACTGCTGCACTGCCTTTTCTCAGTTTTGAGGCCCAAAACATGGTGCTTGCTTCTCAGCATAGGGACTGCACCTAATGCAACCCAAAGACCTAGACAATGAATCTGAAATCCTATAATGACAGCCCCAAGATTCACACAGTTCCACAGGCCCTCACTGAAGGAGGCTCTTCTCAGGCTTCAGGGCTTGACTTTTCGAACTTACCTCACACCCCGAACGTCTCACACAGCCCCAAGGCCCTGAATCCGAAAATTTCGATTGCGGCGACGGGAAAGTCTGACGGGGAAGGCTGCTGATCTGTGGGGCGGTGAATCTGCAGGAACAGTGTTGAGGGTTCAAGTTCTGCAAACCCAAACCCCCTTTTAACCCTGCACCAAATCTCTACCGTTCAATCTTCATGCGTCTTCGGTCGAGATGCCGAGGGCTGCTGACGCTTAGCGACTCGTCCTTTCGAAATCAATAGTAATTAAGTCTTCACACACAAAGAGCAGGATCTTGGGACATTCGGGTGCTGGGAGGTTCACTCCCGCGAGGGCATTGGGGGAGCAGAGGTTTGGGATTGTAGAGTTGCAGTGACAGCGATAGTGGTGATGGTGGTGATGACAGCGATGATAAGGATGATGATGATGAGGAAGAAGAAGATAGTGAGAATGATGGTAATGTCATGACGGCAACAATATGACAACTATGATGACGGTGATGCTGATGATGACTGATGGTTCTAACCTCTGCAAACAACCTCTACACTTGAAGTGATACTCCATACCAATTGACTGCAATGGCCTGTCCCAACTTGTCTACCATGGCGCGCCTCTTCGAGAAAACCCATGGCGGCAAATGCGGATAAACCCAGTCTGGACCGTGCAAACCTACCTTACCAGGGTTCTAGCTTCTGTTTAGGGGGTTTGAGTCTCGCTTTGTGGCTCAAAGCTGGGAGGTGGTCAGGGTAAGGTTAGAGCTCCTAACCCGATACCATATGAACTCTATAATGGGTTTTGATGCTTGTGCTCTTGGCTGTTGGGGTCGCAGGTTCAAGCCATCCGCAAGGCCTTCAGAGCAGGATTTACTATAGTAGGGCCTTGAAAAATCAAAATAGGGTTTTGGGGCCCATTATATTATAATCGTAAAAAGGAACCCCCAAAATAGTACAGGCAATTATTTACGCCCCTATATCAACTCTCCGTGCGCTGTTGACTTTAATTGCTGTTGACCTCTGCTGCTGAGCCAGATCAGGCGAGCAAGTTGTAGCTGGTTCCGGGAAAGTCCGGGTTTAGGGTTTAGGGGTTTAGGGTTTGGGGGTTGCGGGTTTAGGGGTTTAAAGGTTTTGGGGGTTTAGGGCTTGGTTTAAGCCCTGGGGAGTATCTGGACACCAAAACCCTTCTTATTTCGCGTGAAGCATAATTCATAGTGCATGACATGTGAGAGTTTCGGAAGCTAGGACCTAGGAAATAGGAAACCCTGGCGAGACCTGAAAAATACAGGGTGCGCCAGGAAGGGATCCTCACTTTTAAACACACCTAAAACTCGTGATATTAAAATCATTACAAATATGAGTCTTCAAGAAAATCCAGACCATGGCGATACAATATAGGGGCCTTAATAATTAGAACAGGGTTTTGAGGCATATTATACTATAATTATGATAAGGAACCCCCACACTAGCATTGGTAATTAATTTCGGCCCCTATATGGGGGTTTCCGAAAATAGGGGACCCCAATATAGTACCCCAAATAGTAGGATCCTTATTATACGGACCCCAAAATAAGGTACCCCTAATTTTCGGAAACCCCCATATTATTAGCACTTCCAAAAGCCCCGAAGCCCGCAGCGAGTGCGTGGGAGCTGCACCGCTCGCTGTCGAGGCCTGGCTTTCGGCTCAGCTCCGTCAAGGGCTTTGGGTTTAGGGTTTAGGGGTTTAGGGGTTGAGAAGTTTAGGGGTTTAGGGTTTAGGGTTTAGGGGTCTAATTCTTGGGTTCAGGGCACAGGGTTTTAGAGTTTAGGCTTTAGGGCGCTCCTCACTATATAGGATTTCCGCATGTAGTGCCTTAAACAGGGTATGTAAGTCCTGTCAGCTACAGGTAAACCCAAAACCTGAATAACGCCTGCCAATATCTTGTGAAGCTCTCACAACAACCAGCTTCAAACCACTATAAGCCATTGTGTAATACTAGCAATACTGATATGCCGGCGACTCAGTTCGATTGTACCTGCTACCTGGGCAGCTCCATGTGGTATTATAATTGCTATGAACATCTATGAACTATCAACACCGAACCCCACACCCCAAAGCCCTAAAACTCGTAACCCCTAAAACCCAAAAGCCGTAAACCCTGATTATTAACAAGAAGGAACCCTTACTCCAGAAGACGAACCCTCGACTGAGCAACAAGCATACTGGGAGGCATGGATTCGCTGCCGGCGAGGCCTCGGTCTGAGGGTTTGGGGACTTAGGGCTTAGAATGTAGGCTTTATCGGGTTTAGTAGCTTAGGCTTCAGGGTTTAGGGTAGCATGGTTCGATGGAGGGTTTCTATGGGTTCAAAAGTTTGGAGTTCCTGCAAAAAGATCCAACATGAGCCGTTTCAAGGGTTGCTGTAGCCTTTCGGGCTAGGGCTTGTAGGGCACAAGGTTAGCTCTACGTTTTTTTGAGGGTTTAGGGTGAAGCCCTGGGATATAACGTAGCCCTAAACCCCAACCCCTAAACCCTTCCAGGAACCCTCAAGGGAACCCCTATAGATCCCTCAAGGGAATCGTATAAGTAAATTTTTACGGGTGAGGATTTCGTCTTTCTGAAAGTTGGCGGCTTGTGGCTCGGTGCTTCGGCTTTACGAACGGGGACTTCCTAAGGTCTTGGGCTCAGGAAACAGTATGGTTTAGGATAGTTTTAGGCGTAGGGATAAGTAGGACTGCAGATCTAGAAGTTAGAGGCATGGGAATGTCGACAAGTTGAAAATCACCATGGCTCAAAAGTCTACTGGAAATGTGAGCACAGGCCCCTGATAAATTACAATGCTTATCATCAAGGCAGCCAGCCCATGGCCGGATGAATCTTATCAGACATGTTGAGTGCCATCCTCTTTGCTGGGGCTTTAGGGTTTCGAAAGGGGGGGTGGTATAAACGCTTTTTGAATTTTGGTCCTGCAGTGGGATATGAGAGCTTAAGGGCTTCTGGTTGGGCTTTAGATATTGTCTAGGGCGAGCTTGGGGTGACAGGCTAAGACACTGAAAGTGTGCTTCGCATTCCTCATTCATGATCGAAAGCTTGCAACTAGTCCGCAATGGCTGCGGACTGAATGAGGACGTGATGATCACGACTACCCAGAGGCTCCATAGTAGTTCCGTTTTGGGATGACCTTATAAAATATGCACCCCAAAAAAGAACTACGTACTATGGAGCCTGAGGGTAATTACACTCCATGTGACTCCTCGAACGAAAGCAGATCGGAAATTCGAACGTTCAAGACCGGGGCACAGTACCCTTCCAAAAAGGCCAACCCGCGCTTCTTGAACTTGCATTAAACGGCCTTTAAGTGATGCGTGGGGTTTTTGTAACACGTGAGTCTAGGGTTTAGGATCATAGCATAGTAACGACAAAAGGGACCCATCGTGGCCCAGCTGCTGCCGCTGCTCCGCACGACGCGCAGGCGAGTTGGCTGTGGTGACCTTCAAGTTGACAAAGTACTGCATGGTCTTTGGATTTGATAGGTCCTAAATGCCGGAACCCCAAACGAAATCCCACAAACCGCAAAGCCGAAATAGTGATGGCAGGGTGCCTAGGTCAAAGAGGCTTCTTCCTGCCTCTATGCTGAAAAACTTTTGGATAAAAGTGCGTCTTCCCAACTCTATTTGTGTGTGTTTTCGTGTGTGTGTGTGTGTCGGTCCAGAGACGGTAAACAAACCTGACGGAGCAAAAGCCTTCGTGTCTATCCTCCTGTCTATCAGTCCCTGCCTATCTATCTATCTGTCTATCCACCTGTCTATCCCCTTATCTTTCCCCTTATTTATAAACCTGTCTATCCACCCATCTACCCATTTAGCCATCTATACTTCTGCCTATCTACCCATCTACCCATCTACCCGTCTAGTCTAACCATCTAACCATCTAACCATCTATCCATCCATCGATCGATCGTTCAATCTGTCTGTCTGTCTGTCTGTCTGTCTGTCTGTCTGCCTGTCTCTGTCTGTCGTTTTATCTATCAACCGAATCTACTCTAGCCTAGTCTAGTCTGGCCTGGTCTACTCTTATCTAACCAACCTTTGCATCTCTTCATCTAGAATATAGATAGACAGACAGGCACCACAGAGATCTAGATTCTAGATCTCTATCGTGCCTGTCTGTCTCTACCCTAAACCCTAAACCCTAAGCCCTAAACCCTGAACCCTAAACCCTTGGCCTTGCCAGTCCTGGACGACGAGTCCCAAACCCCACCTCCGACGACCCATCAACCCCTGCACACCAGAAGCCGAAACAACCTCAATGCTTCAAACCCATAGTAACCCTAAACCCCAAACCCATAATCACCCTAAACCTCAACCCCCATAATAACCCCAAACCCATAACCCATAATAACCTTGAAACCCATAATGACCCTAAACCCCAACCTCTCCTCGAAGAGAAAACCCTCCCTGAACTCGCAAACCAACCCGACAATATGATCCGAAATCCTAAACCCTAAAGCCCCCATGGGACCTTTGCAAATTCAACTCCTCAAAATCANCCCCCCGTGCGCCGGAGCCTCTGTGGCCGAGGTACAGGGGAAGTCGGCTGAGACGTGGCCTCGGGTCGCCGGGTTTTGGGGCTTGGGTTTAGGGTTTCGGTTTTAGGGTTTAGGATTTGGGGTTTAGGGTTATTCTCGGTTTGGGGTTTGGGTTTTAGGGTTTAGGGGCTTGGGTTTAGGTTTGAAACTAGAGTGGATATCGGGGCCCCTGGTGGTAGAAGGTTCAAGGTTGAAGGGCTTAAGGCTGTACGGTGTAAGATTCAAAGGCTTCTGAACGCATCATGGAGACAAATCTTGAAGGTCATGCCGTAAGCTCACACAAGCGCTGCGGCCGTGAGGGGCAGCTTTCGACAATTTAGAAGAAGCACGCACCCCAACTAACATATACCTGACAGTCGGAGACTGAAAGGAATTCTACAATGAGGGGGGCTTACTTTAAGAAGCCCCCCAAGACCATTGTGAAGCCGCTGACAAGGCGAGGATGCAAGCTAGGCTTTTTACAGCTTGTTAGGTGCTTTAGGGTGTAGGGGGCCTAGGGGCCTTATACCCCAAACCCCCAAACCCAAATGGGGGTTTCCGATAACAGGGGACCCTAATATGGTGCCCTAAATGGTAGGATCCCTACTATAAGGACTCCCAAATAAGGTACCCCTAATTTTCGGAAACTCCCATATGATTTCTAGTATTGTCATTGTTATTGCCATTAGTATTATGATCCGTACTATAAGGACCCCAAAATAAGGTACCCCCCCCCCCCTTTTTTCGGAAACCCCCCAAATGAGGTTTTAGCATTTCGGTGGAAACTCTTTATCAACCGGGAGGTTGACAGACGATCAGCGAGACAAGCACAGAGAGCCCAATATCCCTTAATTAAGGAATCTAGCTGAAGGCCTGGGGGTTCCCTAAAGGGTTCCTTAAAGGGATCTATAGGGGTTCTATAAGGGAATTAAGGAGTATAGCTTAAATCATAATATGAAGCCTTGGTTAATTTAAGGTATATTCCTTAAGGGGTATTGGGCTCTCTGGGAGCCTACCCTGAAAGGCTCCGTGGAGCAATGGACTTTGGATTGCCAGTACTATCATTCCTGCTGCTATTATTGGTATTCATTCTACTTGTATTGTCAATGATATTGTTAAGGTTGTTGATAATGTATGTTTAATGAATACTGCGAATAAGAACTATGTATTGCTATGATGATGCTTTTTAGCATAGTGAGTATTAACTAGGTACTGTTATGATGCATGATTTTTGCGATCTTAGGAACGCCTTTCGGATGCCGAAAGTACGGGCCCCTGCAGGGGAGGGAGGAGCTCGATCTGGCTCCTGACCAGGGGGGGAGGGGTTTCGTGTTGCTTAGGTTAGGGTGAAGGGTTTCGGGGTTTGGGGTTTAGGGTTTCATACTGCTTAGGGCACAAAGGGTTTGAGGGTTTGGGGTCTGGGGTTTCATGCTGTAGTTTGAATGAAGAGCTTGGGGCTTAGGGTTTAGAGCTTCATGCTGTTTAAGGTGAATGGTTTGGGGTTGGGGTTTAGGATTTCATGTTGTTAGGCTGAAGGTTTGGGGTTCAGGCTTTTCGCTCAAGGAGGGTTTTGTGTGGGTTCTTCAGCGCCTATGGTCTGTCTATGTGTGTGTGTATGTATGTGCATGTATGTATATACATATGTACAAACTGATGTAGGTACAGATGGCGTGTATCAATCACTGGCTTACTCTTCTTATTCGGCGCTTCTACGTTTCAATTAAGGCGTGCGAATCAAGTGGGGCAAAGACTATTTTCCTAGCGACATCCCAATGAATAACTCACGAGCCTAGACAATCAGACAAGGCTCGGGGGGCGTGAGGGGGGGGGGGTACTCTAAACATACTATGCAGGACCGCAATGAAATTACCAATGACTCGGACCCCTTGATTACACTAAACCAGTTCTGTTTTGATGGTGGGATCCTGCTCCTTATGCTTTCACGGTGGGCTTCATCTGACGTCCGGTGCTGGCTTTAACCGCTAACTGCTGCGCACAGCCCCCACCAAGGGTCCCCGAAGAATCCCAATAGGAAGCCTAAGAACCCCTTCTGAAACCAAAACCTCCCAAACCCCCAATATATAGTTAAGACCCTTGTTGACAAGCAGGCCTGCGTGTGGAACTGAAGGTCAACACTTCGCGACGAATCTGGAATCAGGGGATGCGATACAGTTCAATGAAGGTCCATACATACCACATTCTGGGCATGGTCCAGGCATGGGGACTGTATTGACCGCAACCCGAACCCAGTGTTTAGATGAACAGGCAGAGAAGACGGGGTTTGGATAAGGGTTTAATGAAGGATCTTCGGGGTTAGGAGCTTTATCAAGATCCGTGTCTTCAAGGCAAGCCGCATGTAGAACCTCTCGTCATGCACCGGACATCCCTGAAACTGCAGCTACTGATTATCCTGGTCTTCTGTGTGAGTTTGCCACGACTACCACGACATTGCTATATGGTGGATCACAGCACCTGCATCGTCGTGCTCGTCCTCGTCTTCGTCCTTCCCATCAGCACCGGAGACATTTCGAACAATCACAGTTCATGCTGTTCACACGACAGACTTAGTAGGACAGGCGGCAAGAGCGGAGCATTGAGAGATGCACCTCCCATGCTACTGTCTGGGTCTGCACATTAGCACTTCCTAGATGGCCTTGGACCTTAACATGATGCTTGAAGTCATTCTGTCTGATTCGGCTGCTTCTTCTGCGGCTGTTTTGGACTAGATGCGGGTCAGTACGACAAGCAACAGCGAAGACAAGGCGCAAAAGATGGCCCATACCTGAACAGGACTCCTGCAGTTAATAGGAATCCTGCAGTTAAAGCTCGTCTTCCAAGGCTCCTTCGCACAATTGTCTTGAGTTAAGCTATGGCTTAGCCAACCAAATACAAGACACGTATAGACTATAGAACAAACACTTCTTCTAGAAGCAGAACTACATGGTCACCGGTATTGATTGCATCACCTGATAATGCTGTGAGGTTCATTTAAAGTTTACGCTTATCACAGTAGCAATGTAGTGGTCAAAATTCACTTTCCAAGCTCAACAGTTGTGAGCTTGAGAGTGCCGTAGCAGAAACGCTAATATGTAGGCACTAGTTGCTTCAATAGGCGGGGGGTGTGTTGTTATTGACATCATTCTGGTCATCATGGTCTCAAAGCCACTGCTTTTGTGATTAATACCAACAGCCACTACCTGTTTTCCCCTTCTTCTGACTACTGCGGACTCTGAATATTCCGGGCCATCACCCTTTGTCGGAGCTCTCCTCCCGTGCGTTTCCACGCCGGCCGGTTCCTGGTCCTGTAGGGTTCAGGAGCCACCTCTCGCAGGGCGTCTTTTTTCTTTTCCGGTTTGGTTTGTTGAGCTTCTTTGTACGTGCATAGAGTTTAGGGCATTTTCGGGGGGCCGAGTACAGACTTTTAAGGGTTCAGGGCTTAAGGGCTCGTAGGGCAAGATTTTCGCACCTGGAGTTCAGGGCTGGGGAGCTTGGAGCTATGGGTTCAGGTTGCAAACGGTTCTTTAAAGGATCACTTCGAGTTGCCACAAGTTTAAGGGTTTCGGATGTACCAAAGCGCCCCGAACTTTCCTCTCTTATAGCCTGAATACTCACTACTGCTGATGGACAAAATCCTGCATGACCCTAAGGACCCTAAACTATGGGAATTATGGTGTATTCCTTATAATGGGTAATGCAGGACTTTGTCCATCAACAGTATGAAGGACCATGAGGGTTCCTGGTACGGTCCAGAGCTTGGGTTTTGGCTTTAGGGGTTGCTTGATGGCCTCAGTTTAATATAGGGGCCTTAATAATTAGAACAGGGTTTTGGGGCCTATTATACTATAACTCTAATATGGAACCTCCAAAGTAGTATGCTTCTGCTTCTGCTTCTGCTTCTGCGTGGATTGTCCGTGCCACCCCTGTGAGGCGGCGCATCCCAAAAATCGAGCAATTAATTAAGTGCAGAACTGGGTGAAACGAGTGTGGGACGCTTATCCCAAAACGAAGCTGCTGACTTACGCGGCCCTTCGATCGACCGGCCCGCGATGTGTTGCTCCACCCATTCCAAAGTGGCGGGCGGAGGGGAGGAGGGGGGGGAGGGGTGGGGAAGGGGGGCGGCCGCCTCAGGGGGACCCCCCGCCCGCCCTCCCCCCCCCCCCGGTGGGGGGGGGGGGGCGGCGACCGGCGCG